>CABHPP010149775.1:0-15058 GCA_902168425.1 Peromyscus attwateri
AGCTACACAGGGAAACCCTGTCTTGAAACAAACAAACAAACAAAAAGAAATGGCCTAGATGTCCAGCAACGTATGAAGATAATATGTTAATGTACACAATGGAATTTTATTCAGTTTTAAACAAAAATTAAATCATGCATTTGTGCAAAAATGGATGGAATTTGAAATTATTATGTTAAGTGAAATAAGCAAAACTCAGAAAAACAAATGCTACATAGTTTTTCTCATATACAGAACCCAGGTTTAAATTTTTATTTATTTATATATGTGTATTTATGTATACTTGTGTGTGTGTGTGTTATGAAACTATACAAGGAATTATGATATAACAGTATGTAGACATAATATATGAATATGAATAGTTGACATCTATAGAAACATTTTTTTGTAATTTGCTGGGTAATAAAACAGACTATAGCTGGAGATGTAGCTCAGTATATAGAGGTTCCATAGCTTGAGGTTGCAGGTTCAATCCTCAGCACAGTAAAAAGGCTACAGGATTAGGGGAGAGCAACCTCACATTTTCAGTGTATTTATGGGAAGAAAACTGAAAGGTCTGGCCAGAATAGGTTGCATTTCGTGTGCAAAACTATATGACATTTCCTATGTTAAAATATTTTTAAAAATGAAACTAGAAAGATGACTTAACGATTAAAAGCACTGGCAACTCTTCTGGAGGATCTAGGTTCAATTCCCAGAACCCACATGGTCTGTTACTCAAGTTCCAAGGATCTCATGCCCTTTTCTGGACTCAAAAGGTACCAAGCACAGACATACATGCAGGCAAAACACCTATATACATAAAATAAAATAACTTTTAAAAATTAAAAAGGGGATAATAAAAGGGGAGGAAGAGATCTTATGGAGGGACATAAAACAAGAGTAATAGTGTACATGTGCCATGAAAGCGTATGAGGGAAAGGAAGAGAAATAGTCATTGGGCTGTTAGGGGAATGAGGGACAATGGAGAAGGTGAAAATAATAAAATACAATGACACATAGGTATTAAAATATGAAAATGTTATCGTCAAACCCATTACTTAGTATGGTAACCTAAATATTAGTTGAAAAGCAAACAAAAAACCCAGAAGGGCTTTGGATATAGCTCAGTGATAGTGTACATGCTTGTATGCTGTGTTTGATCTTCAGCATAAAAAACATACCGTCCCTCATTAGTATCTTCTGACTCTAAGAAACAACAATTGTTCTAACATAATGCCATTTCAAGGATGGCTATATTTGGCTTTGATTACTCAAGAGTTGGAATTTTTTTCACATAATCATTTTGGCAACAAATTATGAGATACCTAAGGTTTTGTAGGGGGAATTTTTTAAATTAACATATAATTACATCATTTTACCCTCTCTCTCTTCCATCTAACTTCTTTCATATCTCTTTTTGTTCCCTTTCAAATTCATGGCCTCTTTTTCATTGATTACTGTTGTTGCACACACACACACACACACACACACACACACACACACACAAAACCTGCTGAATGTGTTTAGTGTTGCTTGGATATATTTGAGTTCAGGGCTAACCACAGGTACTGGATAACCAATTAGGGGGCTAATCAACGGGAAAGACTAATTCTCTATCTCAGCATCTCTTACTTGCTTGTCTAGTGGTGGGGCCCTGTGAGATTTCCCCATTCCATGTTAATATATCCGTTCATGTTATCATTGTTCTTGTCTTGTTTATGCAGCCATATTGTTTAAGTATCATGTGTAGTAGATCACTCTGGGAGACCCAGTCTCACAGCAGACTTCCTGGTCCTCTAACACTTACAGTCTTTTCTCCTATAGTAGGAAATACTGACAAAAACCTTTGGGAGATGAAAACACAGAGGGCTGATAGCCTTTCAGTGTAGCATGTCTCTTAGAGGAACTAACAAATCTTGCTAATCTGAGATGCTGCCTAATGAGGGCCATCTCTTTCTGGTTATGACTCTTCATTCAGAAGAGATTATTCTATCATTTTTATTTAAGTAACATTTCCCCGAAAGATTCAAATTACTGATAGTCTTCTGAGAAACTGTTGGTTTTTTTTTTTGTGGGTGGTGTGGTGTGGGGAATGTTGAGAGTGATGGAAGCAAGTGAAAGGAAAAGTAGACTTTTTGGTGTGGTTCTGTATTATTAATTTGTATATACATGAAGGGTTATCTTTTCAATAAAATGATTTATTCTTGTATTTTTATTTTTCTTCTTTTCAAGGATACAGGAAAAATAAAAATCAGTGATAACTCTTCCTAATTACTAAATCAGGACAAGATGTTCTAACATTAAAAATCCTTCATAGTAGACAAGTGGTAGCAAAATTTAGAAAATCTAAAAGCTGTTGCTAACCATGTTGACGCTTTGGATTATTTAAGTTTGTGAACTTACAGCTCCAAATAAAGTGGAATTCATAGATATTTGCATAGATATAAGAATTTATAGTCTGAAAGGGAAAGGGACTAGAAACTAGGAAGGCTCTAGTTTTCCCATTTGTGTTAAATCCCTATAAACACATGAGTCACAATGAGATTTAGTGGGGAAAAGTTCTCTGTTTTTACAAAGCACAAGTTCTTTAGAACTCCAGTCTGGGAGCCTATAGTGGTATTTTATTTGTACTGAAATGTGATTTTATTTGTATGTTAATAAATAAAGTTGCCTAGGGGTCAGAGCTATTAGCAAGCCGTAGCGAAAGCCGGTTGTGGTGGAGCACGCCGGTAGGATTTGCTGAAGGAGGTGCATGCCTTTAATCCCAGCACTTGGTAGGCAGAACTACGTAGATCTCTGTGTGTTCAAGGATACAGCCAGCATTGGAGACACACGCCTTTAATCTCAATACCAACCATAGAAGACCTGGAGTGACCTACAGACAGGCAGTGACGAGGTGGTCATGTGGTTGGGTTTACAACCAATGAGAAGGCAGAAAAGGAATTCTTTATAAAGACAAACACACAGGAAGTAGCTCCATTTCGGAGAGGTCTCTTGGCTGAAGAGGCTAGCTGAAACAGGCGGGTAAGGCTCTTAGCTCTGACCTCTTGGGCTTTTATCTTTACATTGGCTCTGTGTTTCTTATTTACATCTACAGGAGCTGCACTAAAATACTCGAGTACTCAAATCTTAGCAAAACTCATGAGAGGAGGAGCAAGGAGCAACTGATGTCTGGGAGGAGAAAGAAGAAAGCAAGTGAAGCTCAGCAGTTCCTAAACTCAGCTAAAGCTATGTTCTAGAGGTGTAGAAAATGTCCTGCAGTAGACATCTCAGTGGTGAGACCATCACATAAATGCAGCCTCCGAGTGAGTGATGGAGTCCAGCAGGGTGAGATCTTCCGTGCTATATGGCACTATAGTCTCTCCTCATTGGCACTATTGTCTCCAAGGAAGTGTGTTTCTGCTTGTCTCAGCGGCTCCTCTCTCTTTGTCCTTATCTCATATTATTTCTATTTCTCATTCTTCCTGGTCACCTAGACTATGGCATTAGAAAGACAACACAACTCCATACCACTTAGAGCTTAAGCAACCTATTGGTTGGAATTTGGATGTAGAACTCATAAGATCTGAGATTTAATGATGTCCACCATATGCAATACCATGTCCCAAGACTGTTAGACTCTTGACAGTGTATTTTTCAAATTTTCCAAAAAATTGGACTGTTGTTTTCTTATATGCCTGAGAAACATTGAAATAATGAAGGGACAATGGGCTTTAAACAATTCATTTGTTTTACTATAATTCAGATTGAGAGTAAGCAATCAATCAGAGTCTCAGTGGAGCATTTTGGAATCAGGGAGAAATTGGAAACATGTATTGTGACCAACCCTTGCATGCTAATATGCTTGAATGAAAACAAAATAATTAAAGGGAAGAATCATTGTACTCTATCTAATTCCCCATTTCACCTCAGTGAGTTCAATGAGAGCCTCCAAAACCAATCAAGTTGATAGTTGTTCACTCTCCTTTGCAACTTAGTAAGACTCGGTTCTCATTGCACATGCTGGCATTCATTTCAACAAAGACCAAAGGCCTACCAGAAGACAAGTATGGGGCTAGGTGCTCCACACACAGTGGTGAGAAAAAACAGATGTGGTTCCTGCTTTCCTGGAGGCTGTGATCTCATGGGTGAAACTGGCATTAATTAAATAATTACAGAAATGAGTATATAATTATAAACTGACATAAATACACTGAAGGAAAGACACACAGTTTGACAAAAGTATATGCAATAATAGTCTATTAGTTACTTTCCTTGTTACTTCGATAAAACACTTAGCAAAAGCAACTGAAGGGAGAAATAGTTTTTGTTGGCTCACATTTCAAGGGTACAGTGCACCATGGCAAGAAGTCATTGAGGAGTAGCTGGATACATTGAGTCCATAGTCAGGAGTCAGAGAGTGTTCAGCTTATGTTCTCCTTTTTATTCAGCCGAGGACCTCAGCCTACACAATGGTACCACTCACTGTAGCTAGAGTTTTCCTGCCTGGCCCACGGTCAGGACAAATCTCTTACCCGCCAGGCCCGCAGCTGTTCAAACCCAATCAAGTAAACACACAGAGACTTATATTGCTTACAAACTGTATGGCCATGGCAGGCTTCTTGCTATCTAATTCTTCTATCTTAAATTAACCCATGTCTATTAGTCTATAAGTTGCTACATGGCTTGTGGACTTCCGGTACCACATCTCCCTTGTCATGGCGGCGGCTGGCAGTGTCTCTCGGCCTCAGCCTTCCACTTCCCCCAATCCTCTTCTCAGCTTCTTCCACCTATACTTCCTGCCTGGCTACTGGCCAATCAGTGTTTTATTTATTAACCAGTCAGAGCAACACATTTGACATACAGAACATCCCACAGCAACTCACATTTTAGGTGGGTCATCAAGGTCAATTGTTAATTAACCTAATTTAGATAATCCCTCACAGACACTCCCAGAGACTTGTTTCCATGGTGATTCTAAAATCCTGTGAAACTGATGATCAAAATTAACCATCACAACTAGGGAATTAATGAAAGCCTCCACAGAGAAATACCACTTAAGCCAAGATTTGTGTGGCCCATAAGACTTAAAGGAATTCTCAGAAGGAACTGTTGTCTAAGAAAGGATAACAGGTCCAAGGTGCTGTGGAGGGCTAGAGACAAGGCCAGGGCAGCTGAGTGCAGAGGGCAAAGGAGTGATGAGATTTGGTTATAGTCTGACAAGTGTGCTCCTTAATGGGAACAGCACTGGCTTTGGAGTATGACAATTCTGTTTGAGGGTAGAGAGTGCTGTTTTGCCCTGGCCCACTAAATGCCCCTTTGTCATTTATGACAGCCAAAAAGTTCCTAAATTCCCAGTCCTCTCAAATAATAGCTGTTGAAAGCAAAACCACAGAGAGCAAAGAATTTAGAGTTGTCTTTGAAGCAAGAGCATCAATAAGAAATAGTTTAAGTGAGAGAAGACAGCGACTCAGTTCATAATCTGAAAAGATCATTCCATAGTGAAAAAAGAAAGAGACTCTTGCTGATGACAGGTGGTGACTCAGACCTGACATCTCAGCACTCGGGAAGTGGCGGAAGAACTGTGAGTTCTAAGCCAGCCTGAGCTACATAGTACTACCTTGACAAAATAATGACAGAAAATGCCAGTTCTACGGAAAGTAACAGGAGTGCAGGTGGTAATTGGACAAGCTCTCAGCAAATATTGAAAGTTTTAATGGATTTGTAATGGCAACAACTTTAGCACTTCATGTGACTAGGTTGTGTGGTATGTGCTTTATATATGTTACTTTCTTAGGCATTGGAACTTATGATGAAATATATAAAATATCATCACATGACAGATGAATGAATGGAGAATTAGAGTTTAATGTGCTCCTACTGTCATGTCCTGGAACAATGGTGTATCTACCAGACTTATTTGATCCTAGAATCCATGCTCTTAACAATTAGGGGCTACGTTTAACTGTTACAGTACCAGTAGATCACCTTAATAAAGGGCAGAGATTGGAGGACACATCAGAAGAGCAGAAAAGTCTGCTAGAGTACAAGAATATTTGTTGTGAAACATTTTGAACAACTAACACAACCAGTATGAAAATCCTGACTGAGGAGCTAGAGATATGGCGCAGTGGATAAGAGCACTTGTTCTGCAAACATGAGGACCTTAGTTCAGATTCAAGTGCTCACATGGCAACATGAGCACCTGCAACCCCAACACTGCAGGAGGATGTCTGAGGCTTGCTGGAACCAGCCACGTTTCCATTTCAGTGAGAGACCCTGTTTCAAGAGAATAAGGCAGAAAGTCACACACACACACACACACACACACACACACACACACACACACACACACAGAAGCACACAGAAGTACACAGCCTTTAGGGCTGGATGGATAACTCAGCAGTTAAAGACACTTGCCCCTAAACCTAATGAACCGAGTTCAGTTCTGAAGAGCAACATAATGGAAGGAGAGAACCAGCTCCCACAAGTTACAAGTTGGCCTCTGACCTCCACATGCACACTGGCACATGCTGTTCTCCCAAACAAATAAATGTAATAAAGAATTTTAAAGTTTGGAGTCCTTGGGAATATAAGGGTGGGAATCAGAAGACAGTGAATAGAGATGGAAGTTGCTGAAGACAAACTTGTTTTCTTAATCTTCTGCTTACAGAGGTATGGTAGTATATGCCTGCAATAGTCGTCCTTGGGAAGCTGAGGCAGAAAGGTCATTTGCTTGAGGCAAGCTTGGACAACACAGAGAGAGCCTATCTCAAAAAGAATATAAAGCTAAGACAAAAATAAAATAAGAATAAAAGGACATATATGAAAATGTCACAATGAAACCCATGACTTTAAAATTAAAAAAATTAACTTATGAAGCAGGCTAGAACTCAGCACCTGCTTGGCATGAGCCAAGTATATTCAATCACAGGTGCTTCATGAGGAAACCCCACCAAGAGCAGATCCTGCTAGAGTCATTTCTTCCTGGAACTGCACTGTCTAGAATCATTTCTTCCTGGAATTTCACCATCAATTTCGAAGAAGCTTTTTGGAAATTCAAGGAGGGGAGAGCAGATGCTTATTCTATGCATTCAGTTGTGTAACTTTAGTCTCATGACAAGGATCGATGAGAAAAACCAAATTAAGAGGTGTTCACCGCAGTGACTGGCCTGGGATCTTCACCAAGGCCGCAGCCAATATAATCACCCAATAAAAGTAATGTTTCAGATGGAAGATTATAGAAGTGTGACCATTAAGCACAATCTGTGATCTGTAACTGGACTCCCTCTCTTTCTCCTTCCCACTCTCTCTTTGATTTTTCATGCCTTCCTGGGAATTGAACCTGAGGCCTGTGCACATGAGCTAAATGTTCTACTATTGAACTACATTCCTAGCCCTTGAACTCTTACATGAAGGGCACTGCTGAGATCACTGGCAGAACATGAAAGAGCTCTCTGTGGAAAGGTTGTAGGGGTATTTATTTGTATGCTTCTTAAAAATTCTTCAGAAATTTGATAAGTTTTCTACAAAATGAATGTAATAAATGATATTAACATAGTATCATCATCACCCATTATCCTTTATATTCATGGGGCTATAAAGTAGGAATGCTCACCCTTACCTGGGGAAAGGAGGTGGGAAGTAAGGGAAGTCATTGTCCTGAAAGGGGGCAGGTCAGGCTTTGTAAGGGTCCCCACCCCAGGCAATTTGTTTTCCATACATGCCGTTTTGACCAGCAGCAAGAGAGGCAGCAAGAGCAGCGGCCAGCACTTGGGGATTTGTTAGTAACTTGAATCTCAGGTCCACCTTAGCTGTACTCAGTCAGAAAATCTGGGATGGAACTCAGCACAGCCAGCGTGCTGTGCTTTAACAAGTTCTCCAGGGAATTCTGCTGCTGTGTGCTCACATTTGAGCCCCTGTTAGCAAAGAGGAGGGGCCGGTCTAGGTTAGGGAAACAGTATGAGAACTTTCTATGAGGTGAAGGTAGGGGGCGCCTTTGTGGACAGGTAAAGATCCATAGAGGTCAGAGTAAGAGGCATGGTTAAATGAGACATGAAAATGACCAGGGTGTTACTGGGGACTTAGGAACTTTATTTTTCCAGTTTCCAGTGCTAGGTGACACAGGGGTGTTTAAAGACAAGGGTGACATGGCGACCAGGATACTGGCTTCGAAGCTATTATTCTCATCTTACTTTTTGGTGCTTTTCCCTCCGGAAACATGGACACACAAATGACAAAAATGGACTCAACAGGTTATATTTATACTTTGTGCATATGCATACACACATATTTATGTGTGCAACAATAATACTCAAAGAAAAAGAGGCGATCAATTTGAGAGGGGGCGCATGGGACAGGTTGGAAGGGGGAGACCTGGGAGGTGCTGGGGAGGAAGAAAGGGGAGGAGGAAAGTGATATAATTCTGTTTTAATTAAAAATGTATTAAAATGTAAACAAATGTGTGGGGACTTGATATTACCAATTCTAAGGACCCTCTTCTAAACCCCATATCTTCAGCTTTAATCAGTTTTGAAGGCGCCTCAGCAACAGTGCATTTCAGATCTCTGCAGATTATTCTGCATTATAAGCTGGGGGGAGACGTTCTTTTCTGAGAGAAGGATAAAGCACATTTGTACGTGGGAGAAAGGAGCAGGAGTCCATTTGGTGGGAGGCAGACCACTTTATAAGAGCTTTAGTTGAGCTCTAAGGGCACAAGGTCTAGAGACCGCCTATGGTATTGAACTTCTTGGTGGCAGATTCCCTTGATTATCCAGGGTATCCCTATGGTAAGACACAGGGAATACATATGTGTTCTGGTTTTTATTCTTCTTTTACAAGGCTACCAGTATTCATCATAGAGGCTTCCACCCTGATGAACTGATCTAATCTTCACTTCTGAAAGGGCTCCACTTCTAAACACATGGTCCGATAAGTTTCCGTCCTCTTACTACTAACTAGGACTTTGGTAATTAAAGTCTTTCATGAGTTGGGGGTGAGAACAAATATTCTAGTCCCACCAAGGAGTGCTGCTGCTGGCTGTTGTTCTCTTCACGGCCACTAGGGTGCGGCAAAGGACTCATGGAGAAAGCTAAAACTCTGGGGCAGTTCCGTTTCATACGCTGTGAACCCTTTCTTCCTTGACTATGAGTGAGTTCAGCAGTTCAGGATAAGCCTTTGCTGTAAGATTAGAGTTGATCTGATACAACTGAGGTGGGGCATCCCAGAGCCATTCCACACAGATGCCTAGACCATGCTCATCTGAAATCCATGTTGACCTCAAAGCCTTCTAGCAGGTAAGGCAGGAGAATGGATAACCTTGCAAGGGAGGAGCAAAGCTCAAACCCTGAACACAGGTTCCCAGAGCATCTTTCCTCAGAAGACCAACTTGGCAAATATGTTACTCCCTCTTCATGGCTGCTTTTGCAGCTTCTGCCGGCCCATAGGGTTTCTCCCATGCTATCAGAGAAAGACAAGAGGGAGCTGAACACAGCCAAACAGCCTACAAATTATGGCCATCTACAAGCAGAGAAAGTTACCCACCATGTATAGGAGAGGAAAGTGCAAAGATACAACAGGCCACTATGTGGTATACAAATCCAGCCTGTAATGTGGCAAATTAGATTGAACAAAGACAAGTGACTTCTAGAATGAGTCAGCTCTGTAACTACGATCGCAACAAGCAATAATGTTAGTATTGAATATTCTCTGAGCATTTATCAGGAGTCAGGCACTGTATTTAGAGATTTTTGTGGGGGCTGATCATCTCATTTAACCTTAGACGATAGATACTATTGATATTCCTTTTGTGAAGAAGTAGGTTCAGGAAGGTTAAGTATTTTGTCAAGAGCTATATAGCCAGGAAGCAGAAAACCAGGGCTTTAAAAGATATCTGTTTAACTCCAGAGTGTAAGCTATTAATGGCTTTGCAGTTGTTAGTTATGACAAAAAGGATCCACAATTGTAGAATGGGTAGAACCTGTGTGGAATGTATAGATGATTACATAAAGGTCAGGTAACAGAGGGCCTTAAAGGTCTCCCTGGGGGTTGTAGTTCTATTGTAGAGATACTAAAGAGACATTAGTCATGCAAAGGCATTATTTTCAGCATTAGCAACAAAATAAAATGGGCTCAAGTGGGGGAGAGTCAAGCACTGCTACCTATATAACTTACAGGACCCAGTGCGAAATGAAAAAAAAAAAAACAAAAACAAAAACAACTAGGGCCTCTTTGAAAAATATTAAGACTTTCATAGTGATACAGAGAGAGCTTTAAACCAAAGGCGAGTGCTCCCATGAGGAGACTCAGAAAATGCCCATGCAGCCAGTCCTCGAGACAGGAAGCCAATGAAGAAGGGAGTGGGAGTGGAGGAAGTTCTGGGGATGGGGCAGTGGAAAGATGCTATGAAGAAGAGGATGTGAAACGAGAATCAACAGCATTTTGTGAATGTCCCTGTCTCACTTCCCAGGCACAGTGACTTCTCTAAGGTCAGGTCTGCATGACCAAATGGAAGGACTGGAAGAGGTACTGGTTTGAGAAGCACACATTTGCTTTGGAGACTTTTACATGCTTTCTCCTGTACACTTAGTATTTGGATGACTGTGAATGTGGTTAGTTCACACTGGAGACTACCCTGAAAGTGATCGAATCTCTTGCTTTGTCATAAAGCTTTGCTTTATTTCTTCCATCCAAGGAGAAAGATTTATTTAAAGATTGTTCATAGGTGCCAGAGGTGGACATTCTTTTTGAACTAGAATGCAAACCCCTACATGGGCTTCATTTAGAGAGCACAACATTAACTTATTCCTACCTGCAGGTCTAATAGTTTGTGTGGATGCTGCCAATTATTCCAGCTACAAGAAAGTAGGGTGGCATAGCAGAGGAATGGTGTTGATTTACCTTATCCATGGTATCACCAGCAATTCTTTGATCCTGCCCTCCCTCATCTACCCCCTAGGGCACAAGGGCACCCTAACGTGTCATTGAATAGGTTCAAAGCAGACAGCCTTGTTTTCTCTTTAGGTCACTCTGAGGAAGGGACAACTTGAACTCATGGGAATCAGGGAGTTTCAGTGCATCCTGGCAGATGTATTTGCCAACCAGCATTATTGCAACTTCTTATGTAAGGACTAGAATCTACAAGTCTACCAACCATGACCCAACCATCTGTGCAGTAAAGAGATTTAAAGAGAGAAGAGAGTCACCAGATAGCCTCTCTATATCCTATATTTGTCTTATATTTATGAAGTATCCTACTCTACTCCAAATGGCAACTGAAGAAAAAATGGCCCCCTCTATTCCATCCACAGTGAAAGTTATCAAAAAATATGCCCATAATTTAGTCTCCTGGGAAGGGGGCCTAGGATTAAGCATAAATGAGGGGATGGATACTATTGTGATCTAGATGAGAAATATGCCTCAGAGGCTATTTTTTAAAACACTTGGTTCCCAGTTGGTGATACTGGTTGGGGAGGTTATGGATACCTTTGAACTGGCAGCTGTATTGGAGGAAGTACGGCACTGGGGGCAGGGCAGGCTTTGAGGGTTTATATTGTCTTGCCCCACTTACTGCTATAGCTCCTTGTGTCCTACGTGTGGTTGAGATCTCTTGGTGTCCTCTTCTGGACGTTTGCTGCTTTGCCTTCCTCAGTATTATGGTATTTAATTCCATTCCTCTGGAACCGTAAGTCAGAATAAATTCTTCTGTAAGATGCTTTTGATTACAGTGTGTTATCATAGCAACAGAAAAGTAACTAATGCAGATACATTTGGTGATCTGACACTGGCCCACCTCTTCCCTGATTCCCAAACTACTAGGTCTTTGATATCCACAGACCACAGAATATTCTATACTTCCAAATAAGAGATGAAAGGTTGATAGATCCTGATGCAGGACACATCCTTTTGCATATTGTATTTGTTTTAAAGCACCTTTTACATTGTATTTATTTTTATTTGTGCCATGAGATGTATGGAGGTCAGAGGACAACACATAGGAGTAAGTTCTTTCTTTCCACCATGTGTAGAACCTGAGTTCAATTTTAGGGATCAAACTCAGGTTGTTAGGTTTCGTGGAAGGTGCTTTTCAACACTGAGCCATTTCTGTGGCTGTGTGTTTTGTATTTTAGAAGCAGAGAAAGTCACTTTGGAGACAGAAAGCTTTCAATTTACCAATGATTAACTATGCAACCTTTGACCATTTACTTCTCAAAACCTGTTTGCTGTGCATAATAATAGTCAATAAACTATTGTGATGATTAAATGAGCTAAGACTTGCTTGATTTTTGTTTTGTGTATTTCTGAGACAAGGTTTCACTAACTAGTCCAAGATATGCTGGAACTAGATATGTAAGCTCAGGTTGTCATTGAACTCACAATCCTCCTGCCTCAGCTCCCTGAGTACTGGTATATAGGTGTGTCGTACCATGCCTGGCTTTGAATGAATGAATGAATACTTATAATTACTACAATAGTGTCTAACATAGCAAATGACTCATAAATGGGATATTAATCATAATCTCAAGCATAGAGAGAGAAGTCAAAGTTAGTTAGTAAGGGTGTTGGGCTGCGTGGCCATCTTCAGCTGGAAGTCTGGGCTTCCTGCTTTTCTGGGAGACCTATCACTTTTGGAGTCTGTATCTTTGGCTTCTATAGTCTATGGAAGGGCCTGAATTCTTTGCATGTAACCTTGTTCTGTATGGCCCTAGGGTCAGTGTACTGGAGTCAGGCTTCACTGAGGAGTGGCTGTTTTGCTACAGCCAAGAAGGTGGCTCTGTGTTTGGGCTAGACTGTGTCCACCACCAGGAGCCTTCTTTGTTACCTTGGGAGCCTTTCCTGCTGAGAACACCCTTTCCTGTCACCTGTCATGTTTGTGTTAGTGCTAGCTTATGGCATAACCTCTGATGCCAGAGGATGGTGGAGTCACAGGTTTCTTTGGTGGAGTTTTACTTCTGTTTATGGGGGCTTGCCTTCTAGATATCTAATACTTTCATGAAATTTCAGGCTGCTTAGGGATGCTCAGGGTGACCAACCTGAAGCCTTTGCTGCCTAGGCAAGTCTGCCAGCCATTAGCATTTCCCGAACACTGCTTTTCTTCTTCACAACTTGCCTGCTCAGGGGCCCAAGTCCTAATCATTTGGTACTCTGCAGGGCTGTGGATATAATAATTTGCATTTATGACCAATGCTAGTTGGATTCCTTGCACCAAATTTTATTCCCAATTCAAGAAGGACTTCAGGTGCTTCTGAAGAGGGAATAGAATGTGAACTCAGACTCAGCAATACAAGGGAGAGGGATTTCATACTTGGAGTCCACATTTTTGAGTCACATTTTAAACATTAAGTATTTTTCTGTCAGCACCACTTCTTACTATCAGCCACACCAGCTTACACTTTTCTGTGGAACTTCCCAGTAAGCAAGCTGTGTCCCTGGTGCAGGTGACATTTCAAATGGGGGCTATCTTACCCTAGGAAATGGTCTTGTGATATCATACATACATATGATACAGAGCAACATCTGCTACTCAGAGTAGGCCCTTTAAGGCACGTTACAGCAAGCACCTTTAAGGCCTCTCAACTCAAGCCCTGGTGAAAATGGGCTTTACTACTGGAAAAGGCAAAGGTACTCTAGTTATTTCCAGAACAGGCTCTGGATTCATACTTCTCGGTCAAAATCCAGCTGTCCTATTAACTCTACCTTTGACTGTAGGCACGTTATTCCATCCTTTCTGCATCAGCTTGCTTTTTCATGTGTGAAATCGGCTTAATAATTGTCCATCTATCTCAAAGTTGTCATGAGAATAAGAAATGACCTAGAATAGTATATGAGTTCATTTTAGGTTACTGAAATGAAATACTGGGGTTAGGTACTTATAAAAACAAAAGGTTTATTTAGTCCCCAATTTTGGGAATTTAGGGTCTGGAATTTGGCCGCTTCATGTATTTGGCCTTTGACAAGTACCCATTGTGCTACGGCTTCATGTTGGAAGCATGCAAAGGGGAGATAACATGACAAGACAGGAGCCTAGAATCACAGGCAGCCTTGCTCTTTGTAACACTCCTTGTATGAGAACTAATAGGACCTCAAGAGAATCACATGGATTCTTTTCAAGAGCAGTGCTCCAATGACCTAATCACTTTGCACTATGCTCAGTCTCTTAAAGGCCCTATCACCTCTCCTATTGTCACACAGTTCTAACATATTAACTATTGAAGGACAAACCACAACCAAACCACCGCAGCAACTGTTACATAAATGTTAAATAAATGCACAACCACAGGTATGTGCCTGTGAGAGGACCAGCTAGACAGTTACCAGCTTGCATCAAGGGAGAATGGAATTAGTAGTCAGGCTGGAATTGGCATGGTCTTAATTCTCTACAGAAGGGTTTCCAGTTCCTCCCAATGTGACATGGGGGAAGAGCAGGCTACGTCTAAGACAGCTGTAGAGGAAAGGATTAGCTAGATTCTGTGTGCATGGAAGAATGGCTCATCAACTGGGATTTGGCTATTTTTGAGAAACCTTTCCCCAGGAAAGCATCTCTCTCTTTCCTTAGGTTTAGAAGGACTTAATCTCTATGGTTGATTTGTTGTTTCCAGGATAGAGAGACCTGTTTTGGCAGTGCTTGAGCAAATTAGAATGTGTCTAATCTGGTGGGATTAAAGCCCAGTGCCCACCCAAAGAAAGAGGAGGTTGGCAGAATGTGTATAGATTTTTTTTAACGATGGAAAGGTTACAGGCATCATAATGACTGAAACTTAGAATTGTTTGCTGCCTTTTAGCAGAAACTGGATCCATGAAACAGCTTGTTCTCATTGGAGGGAGGCTCACACAATCTCAAGGATTAAAGTCTGTTACCCATCTTAACTCACTCTGACTGGGCTGAGCACTTCTGCCTGAATGGTGGGGCTCTCCAATAGTACCGGCAGCATGCCAGGACATCTGCAGTAGGAACTGAGCATTCCATTGCTCTTATATCCCTGAGGAGGTGGGGAAGGAAGGGAGTGGAGCCATACGTGTGGCCAAAACGAAGGGATTTTGAAAAAGCAGTTAAAAAAGTCGTGATGGAGAGAGAGAGAGAGAGAGAGAGAGAGAGAGA
>CABHPP010149775.1:15158-48975 GCA_902168425.1 Peromyscus attwateri
GAGAGAGAGAGAGAGAGAGAGAGAGAGAGAGAGAGAGAGAGAGAGAGAGAGAGACTGCTTCTAACACCACCCAATTGGCTCCCCATATAGAACATTTTGTAATATATTCAGTTTAGCACCCAAACATTTGGGAATTGCTATTGTTTTCCTGTGCATCAATCATTTCTCATTAGGTTCAGGCTTTAGAAGAAGTAGAGCACTGATTCATATTTTATGTTGAACAAGTAACATTTGTGTGCTTGTCATTAAAATAGGCAAATAGTGCAATTCTGTGGTTGTACCTGTGGTTTCTTAGCTATGCCCCATGGCACTCTGCATGAACCTCAGTGCTTGTTAAGCCCTTTTTGCTTTCACATGCAAAGGCAATTTAAAATAATAATACCGAGCACTTAAGATGTGTGTGTATGTCTTTGTGTTTGTGTGTGTGTGAATGCACACACAAGGTCTATCCCATAGTCCATTTTTCTAGATAGTTTATCTTCAAAACTTTGTGAGACAGGTGTTATTACCTCCTCTTCATAGATGATTATGCAACTCAGAGATGCCAAATGGTATGTTGAAGTTCACACAGCTACTGAGCAATAGGAATTTGAATGCAGATGTAGCTGGTCTCCGTTGTCCTAGCTCTCCTCACTATTTGAATTTCTCCTGATGATCTGATTGTAGGGTTTTCGGTGACTCTTTTGAAATATTTTTCAGCTTCTAATGTTGAAGAGTTGTCCATCCATGCCTGTAATCCTGATAAGCATATACAGCTGGCTCCAGCCATCTGTGTATAATGTTGCCCACCTACTCCAAACTGCTTCCTTCTGTGAAGAGACTCCAGTGTACTATGTAGACAGCAGAAAGCTCTAATTATTAAATGGGTCAGTACAGTGTTTAATCAGGTGGTTTCAGATGGTTGCTAGCTACACATTAATGATTAAACGACCTCCAGTAGTAGTAGTACAGTAGTTGGAGCGATTTTCTGCCTGCTAGGAAATGATCATGTATATAGAATATATTCTGAGACATCATCAGATTGTTTTATGTATATATCCCTATATTTATAAAGACTGTCTGGGCCACTAAAATTTTCTCAGTATTGCTGGATAGATTTTGAAACAAAGCAGCTTAGATGCCAAAAACCCCATTGGGTATTATATTGGTTATTTCTTATCCCTTTGCATCCTCTGTATCCCCTCTGTGTGTATGTGTATACATGGAGACCAAAGTCTAACACTGTGCTACTTCTTTGATTGCTCTCTATCATATTTTTGCGAGACATAGTATCTCAGTGAACCTAGAACTCAAATTTCATCATCCCTAAAGTTATCTGAGGTATCTCAAAGTTTTTAGAGAGAATGGTTTCCGGAAACAGTAGCTCAGTTTTGGTCATCATTTTCAAGTGAGAAATAGTTTCCAACCCATTCCTGTCATTACACTTTTTCATAACATTTTAGAAGAAATTTAGGGGGCATATGAGATTATTTATTCATGCTTTCTGGGATGTAAGCCATCCCAAATGTATGATTGGCTCCCTTCTCTTTTCCCACCATGCAGTCCTTCATGGATTGTGGTGAGCACTTCCTCTGTGTATGCTCCTGTTAACTATCCTATCCCAATTGCTTCCATGGAATGCTCCACAGTGATTGGTCCCAGTTGATTTATCCACTCAGGGAAATGTGGGCATAGTGCTTGGCATAGAGATTGGCACATAGTAGGTAGTCAGTGCCTGCCATCTTCCTTATCTAGTTGGTAATACCTCCCAAATTTCCCATGAGCCACTCTGGCAATCCCTGGATCTAAACAAGGACGTGTATCAGCTGCTAACTAAAGAGGTAAAGGTCTCTATTAGTTATCCTATTCTATAGTCCTCTAAATAATAGTTCTCAGTCTAGGTTGCATATTAGAAACACCCAGGGAGCTTTTAAGACATAAGCCTAGGCCCATGTCAGATCTACTGAGTGTCTTTGTGGGTGGGGTCTTGGTGTAGGTATTATCAGAGCTCTCCTGGAAATTCTGATGTGAGTCCATAGTTGAGGATCACTCTGAAAACCAAAGCCCCTTCTTTCCCATTGTTTCCTCCTGTCATTTAGCCAGGTTCCCTCTCACTCCAGGCTTTATGCTAAGGACGATTCTGTAAGGCAATGGCACTGGAGTGTTGATTCACCTGAATCACGTAGCTTACCGCAGCCTCAGAATTTCTAATTAATGAGTACTGTGGCTGGTCTGGATTGCTAGTAAGTTCTCAGGTAGTATGATGCTGTCATTCAAGGTACTGCACTTTGCAAACTACTGTCTTGAGGGAAGAAATACTATCCTCTTCATCAAGGACTCCTTTCAAAAGGCTGTGATGGCTGACTTTGTAAGCCCAATTCTCATGAGAGGTTTTAAGCACTGTAAGCAATTTAAGGTTTTAAGCACGTCCATGAGATATGCTGGGGAGCACTTTGTCAAAATTTCCAAGTGTCCATTTGCAAAGACAAGTGAAAGACAAAGAGCAAAGGATGGAACCAAGCAAATGTTCCCCTAATAGGAGGCAGAAGACAGTGAAGGAAAGAGTTAAATAATTAGGTTGTTTATCTTGATCTGGTGTCTGCAAGGTTTGGGTGATTTTGTTTTCATCTCCACGTGCAATGCTTAGAGCTGTCATCTTACCATTTGAAGAGGAACGGGCTTATTGTTAAAGCACAAGGCAAATTAGAGATCACAGGCTCCAAGAAAACAGAACAAAACAAATCAAAGCTAGCCCCAATCTAGAGCAGCAGATCAGGCAGAAGAATGTTTGAATTGTTTTTGAATCTCACAGTCAGCTTTAGCAAACACTGCCCAGTCCTTGAAAGCTTAATTATTCTCTACAGAGACAGAAGTTGGAGACAAGCAGACAGAGATGTTAAGGTTGGGAGGGAAATGGTTAGTCATCCTGTTTGCTCAGGTTGAGTGTCGATGCAACTCCTGCATGATGTTACCCAATCTCCCCTCTCTAGAGGATCAAAGGCAAGAGCAGAGGTGATAAGTGAGCCAAGCAGTCCTGAGACATTGAACGCTGTGCAACTTGCAGTTTTGGGAGGTTGGCCTATGTGTGTGTGCAAGTGTATGTATGCAGAAGAAACAAGTTTAGTTATAGAGATTTTATTAGCTATTTAGTCTCTCTTAAATGTACTCATGGTTCTTTTGGATAATCTGTAGTAGAGATGAGATGACATCAGTGCAGACCTGCATGAGCAGACTCATAAACCATGAGTGGCAGCTCAGTGATGCTTTCTCTCCAGTGCCTTACATGCTGGTACTCCTTCACCATCTACTCAGACTCTCTCTCTCGGAGTGACCACCATCTCACCTTGAAAGTTTCACCTTTGTTGAAATTATCCATCTATTTCTCCTCATGAGTAAACTTTGGCCACGTGCGTGTTTGTGTAATATCTGTGAAGGGAGAGAACTGTGCAACGGTAGCCAATGTGAACTCTCCAAATTCGGAATACTTGGGTCTCCATTGCATCTGTACCTCTCATCTGCCACACTACCTTGAATAAAACATGTCACCACCTGACACCTTGATTTTTGTATATGGAGAGCAACAAAGGAGTCCAAAACAGGACTGTAGTTAGAGCTAAAAAAATGATAATTGGGACTGAGCACCACAGGATCTCTTCTCTCCATTCAGATCAGTTATGGCTTTCTGGAGTCATCTCTCTTGGTTGCAAAGAGAAGTTTCTTTGAAGAAGGGTGAGGACTACACTCATCCGTGGGTGGGTATATGGGTGTAAAGATAAATGTTTAGAGTGTAGTTAGGAAGTGTGCTGCTTCAGTAAAATGGTGGGTGCAGGCTCTTCTCAAATGTCCATGACCTTACTAGCCCCAGGGAGTTAAGTTTCCATTACCAGGCATTGTTTTCCTCTTGTTGAGCAGGACTCTTCAAACCAATTAGAGCCCAAAATGGTATAGCTGAAACACAATTTCTGCACCTAATGCTCAGGGATCATTGCTGAGAAAGGGTAGACAGACTGTAAGGGCAAAAGTAACACGAAAGTTTGTTGTGAGATTGTGTCTCCTAGAAATGTCAGAGAGGCTTTACTCATGAAGTCCCATCAACATGGCTGCCTAAACAAGACCTGATCAGTGATATCACCAATGGACATGCTTACATAGAAATGGGGAAGCTTGCAGGACCTCAACCTTAGACAAAAAATTATGACAACAGATGAATCCCGAGAGTGAGAGAAATGGTGTTTCCCAGGGATGAACCCCCTAATTGGTTATTCAATACCAAATGGTCGGCCTTGAGATCATATACATACATGTAGCATTGCATAGACTAAACTGGTTATATTTATATATTTAAAAATATATATGAATATATGTAATATGTATGTATTTATGTAACAACAACTAAAGAAAAAGAGGCCATGGATTTGAGAGAAAAAGAACAAGAAGGGTACATGGGAGGGGTTGGAGGGAGGAAAGAGAAGGGGGAAATGATGCAATAATATAATTTCAAAAATAAAAAAATATTATGAAGTGGTAATTCATGAAAAGCACCTAGCATGGCATATTGTAAGTTATGAAGCATGCTACTATTATTATCATTACTCTTACAGAGAAAGGGACTGCTGGGACAGCTGAGGAGGCCAGTGTGATAACAATATAAAGTGTACAGATCTGTGAAAAACTCCTAATTTGGGTTCAAAGGACAATTTTCCTTGGTTGATTGGCACTAACATTGCAGAGGATTTTAAAATCTACCAAGCCAGAGGAATTGAGGTGTAAGATACTTGCAGAAAGAAAAATTTAGAGAGTAACATTTCCAAACAGAGGAGGATTTGCTTATGAGAGATCCTAAGTAGCAGGAGGCAGAGCTCATGCCTTGGATTGGGAGAGATGCTGACTCCTCAGGAGGATACCAAACCTGTTCTTTCTCCATCCATGTTCCAATAGTGTCTGAAGTCTTGTACATGCTCTGCTCCTCTGCTCTATTTCCCCAGTCTTTTGCACAAACTAAACTTTGGACTTTGTATCTTGCATGGTCAATTTGCAGCTTCGGTTATTTCCTTATTCTGGGGCATCCTTCGCTTCACTATTCACCTGATTCACACATACACAACTTTTCTTGTTTTCTACATTCCTTAGTTGAATGCCTTGCCATCATGTTCCCATGGCCCTTGGCAGTTCTTATAGCATAACAAAGCATCACAGTGTGCTGCAGTGCCAGGTAGACTGGTGCTATCTAGGACAGTGACCACAAGCTGTACACAGTTATTGAGCCCTTCAAATGTGGCTAGTTCAAAATGAGATGCATGATAAGTGTAAAATACAGAACACAGTTGAAGACTTATTACAAACAAGGCATAGAAAATGCATCATTAAGAACTCTGTGTGAGAGCTACCTCTTTACACGATATATTTTATATTGTTCTTTTTGAGCACACATCATAGAAAGTTGAAAATAACAAATAGGATTTTCATTACATTTCCCCAGAACGTGTTTTATTATACTGTCAATTCCACAAGGGTAGATATTGTTTATGCCTTATTCACTATGATAGCCCTATTATCTGACATGCATTAATGCTCCACTAACTATAGCTAAATGAAGGAATTGATATTCCTTATGGACTTGTATTGAATCCTAAAACTGGTTAAACAATACGTGAAATCATTTTGGGTTCTATGTAAGTGGGCATTTAATTCATATCATTTAATTTTTAAAAATTACACTTATTCATTTATGTATGCATGCATGTGCGAATGTACATATGAACATGTCAGGGCTCCTATGTGTAGGTTAGAAGTCAACTTGTGTGAATTGGTTCTCTCATACCATGTAAGTTCCAGGGATCATCAAGCCCAGGTCATCAGGCTTGGGAGCAAGTGTCTTTACTCACTGGGCCACCTCACTCACCTCTTATTGCATGTCTTTAATTTCACTCATGAGAGGAGATTGTAGCTGTGGCTAAGTGATATAATGCTGTTCCACTTAAAAATTTATTATCTGTAAAGTCTTCTGGTTTCTGTTCAGAGAAGTGATGTGAACAAGAGAAAATAATTCCCAAGTTAAGGGAAATTTAAAGCAACAAAAGAGAAGAGAGACCTGGGATTTGGTGACTGAAAGGACCTCTATTAGCTTTTTATGGCTTCATAAATATGACTACAGATTTAATGGCTTCAACTAACATAAATTTAGATAGCTTTTATAGTTTCTGTAGGTGAGAAGTCTGCACATCGTATGCTTGCATTTGCTGGTCATAGTCTCACTAAGCTGAGCTCAAGGTGTCTGGCCAGGACTGTATACTTTGGCAGGAATTAGGGTCTCTTCTAATTTTGTGTAGGTTATTGGCAGAAATGGATTTTTGCTATCATCAGTGGTCTAGGGCTCACTCAGGGTTTGCACTGTTTCTTGTCTTGGGGCCCATAAGGGTAGCTCACAGATAGAGCATGTCTCTGTAACTTCTTTCTTACAAGTCATAGAAAACACCCTATTTTAAAAGTATGTATGCTGTTGGATGTGTCTAACCAAAACAATCACTCTATTTTATGGTCAATTTATTTAGGCCTATAATTACATCTGTAATACCTTTAAAACTGTATCTGCATTGGTGTTATGTTAAATACCTAGGGGAAGGGAAATCTGGGTCCCATTTTAAATTCTGATGCTTACAGAACATCAGTCATCTTTCCAGTGAGATGAAATTATGAACAGAAACTTTGAGCCTATAGAAGTCAGCTCAGAGCTCAACTGAGCCTAGCAAGGAGCTATCCCCAGAAACTGTAGAGGGGACTGTGAACCAAGGCATTTAAGGATATTACAAAAGAACTCTCCCCATTTTCAGAAGAGGAAATTGAGGTTTAGAAAGAGAGAGCCTTCTGTGGGTGGTGACTGCAGCCATCTCATTATGCCCTTTTTGTAGAATCTGTTGACAGAACATGTTACAGTTTGAATGTGAAATGTCTCACACAGGCTCATATGTTTAAATGCTTAGCTCCCAGCTGGTAACTTGGGAAATTGTGCCTTTAGGACAGTAGTTATCAAACTTCCTAATGCTGTGACCCCCAAACATAAAATTATTTTTGTGGTTAATTCATAGCTGTAGTTTTGCTACTGATATGAATCGTGATATAAATATCTGTTATTCAGGAAATCCGATATGCCCACTCTGTGAAAGGGTCCTTTGGCTGCTGTGGAGTGTCGTTCTGTATGCTGTGAATATGTGTTGCTCTGATTGGTTGATAAGCAAAATGCTGATTAGCTAGTAGCCAGGCAGGAAGTATAGGTGGAACAAGCAGACTGAAACAATTCTGGGAAGAGGAAGGTCTGAGTCGCCAGCCAGACACAGAGGAAGCAAGATGACAAGGAAGAACTGAGAAAAGGTACCAAACAATATGGCTAAACATAAATAAGAATTATGGGTTAATTTAAATGTAAGAGCTAGTCAGTAATAAGCCTGAGCTAATTCCTGAGCAGTTATAGTTAATATAAGCCTCTGTGTGTTTACTTGGGGGATACAAATGGGAGAGAATTTGTCCTGACTGCTGGCCGGGTGGGACACAGGAAAACTGCCAGCTACATTTGGCCCCAAAGGGGTTGCAACCCACAGCTTGAGAGCCACTGCTTTAGAATGTGAGGCCCGCTGGAAAAAGTGGTTCATGGGGAATGGAGGAGTCAAGCTCTGCTCTGCTTCTTCCCCAAACTCTCTATGCTTCCTGGTTACATGTGAGAAGATGTGTATGTGAGTTCCTGACACCACAAAACAATCCATTCAAGCTGCCATGTCTTCCCTGCCTCTGCAACCACCTTAGTTTTGTTTACTTTTGCTGTGCCAAATACTCCGACCAAAACAAGTTTAATGGAGAAAGGGTTTATTTGGCTTAGAATTCCAGGTTACTGTCCTGTCCACCACTGTGAGGAAGTTGAGGAGGCAGGAATTTGAAATAACTTGTCATGTCCACAGTCAAAAGCAGAGCGAGAATAAGTGCACACATGCTCACTGCTGAGCTCACTTTCTCCATTCTTATATAGTTCAGGACCCAAACCCAGAGGATGGTGCTACCTACAGTGGACTGGATGTTCCCTACATCAGTTAACAAAATCAAGATCTCCCCACAGACATGTTCACAGGCCAACCCAGTCTAGACAATTCCATACTGAGACTTTCTTTCCAGGGGATGTTAGAGTGTGTTAAGTTGTCAATTAAATTTTTTTTTTAAGTTTGACAATTAAAACTATCATAAGGTGCTTCTGCTATGGACTTGGTGATAAGAAAATAATTAACACAGAATAGCCAGTAGAATGGACTTTAGGAATATGGTGAGATTAAAATCTTCCATCACATGGACTTTCTCATCTACTCTATTCCTTACCTGCACTTGGAACTATGTTTTAGCCTCAAAATACCTATTCTTTGGGATTTAGACTAATAAAAATAATTTGCATGTAACACTGAATTTGTCTTCTCATTCATATCTAACACACTGAATGTGCCGACTGTCAAATCATGAATTGTGCTTAATTTCTCAGTTTTTAAATGTCTTATTTTTCTTTAAAGCAATTACTTAAGAAGGGAGAAACTTGGGCAAAGATGTGCCCCATTTTTCCTCATTGACTAGTAGTGGTAGGATTATTTGAGAGCAAAAGTTTAGACTCTTCATCTTTTGGAAAGGGAGTTAGAAGTCTAGGTGAGGCAAGGATGCTTTGCATGGAAATAACATTTGTGTATCTTTGTTTAAACTCCCTTCATCAAAAGCTCCAGCAATGAGGAACACAAGGAAATGTAACACTCTGAGGTCCCAAAGAATATTACCTGAGTGGCATGCTTAGACCTGAATTTGAAAAGCACACAGTTTGTTCCCCTAGTGCTGACAGTACATTATCAATGTGATGAGATGAGCAAGTATTATTTTTTGCAGAGGCAGAAAAAATAAAAATGGAATCTCTGGGGCCTGACTGGCAACAATCACATTTGACTTTGTCAATGGTTAAATTTAAAGGCAAAGCTGCCCCCAGTGTTCTTTACCTTTCAGATTGGACTGGCACCTCATTTGGATCTCTGTCAGATCAGTTTAGCTTATTTTTTTTTGAAAAGGTTTTATTTTTCATTGTTCATGGTTCCACAGGTTCAGGCACTGAGGATAATTTTTCAACAACCAAATAATCAATACCCTGACTGAAACGGACTTTTCTCACTCACGACAGCAATCAATTTTCAACTCTTCTGGGGGATGTTTATCTACTTGCCTGATGCGTCAGGCTGCTTGAGAACTTCCATTTACTGCTGGTCTTTGAGATCTTTATCCTTCTCATTACCAGTTCCACCACAGGGCACAGGAGACTAGAGGTAATTGGCATAAAATCAGTTTACTTTCTTATTGTTAGAAACTTTGGAGAAAGGTCTGATGGGAGCTGGGATAGAGACAATTTATTCTACCAAGTCATAAAGAATCACCTGCCACTTTTCCATTGTTTTGTTTGGTTTTTCTGCTCCATCCTTAAATATAACTTAGAACTGACTTGGTGATGCAGGATATTCTCTACATTTGCAATCTAAGATGACTCCATTGTGTCAGCCCTCAAAACAAAGGGAAGAAGAAAGCAATAAACAATAAGAAGGAGGCAAACAAACAGAAATAGAATATAGAAAAGCCTCTAGATAGTAAGGGACAATTTCTTTCTACTCAGCTCCTGTAGTCAAGTCAAAACTGAAGACTTTTATTTACCACCCAGGTGTGCCATGAAATAGTAATTTCACAATTAATTCAAATGTCTGAGACTGTGGCACTGTCCTTACCTTTATGTCCATTACAAAACTTCCCAGACCTCAGATTTCCCACTGCCAAACTGGGGACAGAAATTTAGATTCTTTATCTTCTTCTATTGAATATCATTTCATTACCAACACTATCTCCTCTCATTTTCTATTGGCATTCCCATGCAAAGGGAACAACAATCATTGAACACGAAAGATGTTTGAATATGGCTGTTGTAAGACCAAGGCTATTGTGTGTGTTATACTAGAGTGCATAACACATGCACTCGGAGGAACTGATAAGAAAAAAAGTACTTCCAAATGACACTAGAGGGCAGGATTTATGAAGTTAATGGAACAGTTTGCACATGACCTTGGATAAGTCATTGCCACATCTTACTTTGAAAGACAAAGCCTAGCCCCAGACCACAGCACTAAGGAACCTGAGGTAGGAGGATTATAAGTTTAAGGTCAGCTTATAACTGGGCTACTTCTAAACCCTATCTCAAGAAAAACAAGAGCTTGGAATAGAACTCAGTGGTAGAGAAATTTCTTAACATACACAAGGTCCTAGATTCCATACATAGCACAGAAAAATTAAGAGTATCTATTCTTTATACCTGTCAGATTGGAATTGAAGAATGGATGATATGAGCAATTGTCACTAAATGTCAACTGTGTGGCACTTAATGCATAGTTAGTGTCTGTAGGCTTTGAATGAGAGTTCCTTAAGTGTTTAGCTTCAAGAGCTTCAAGAGGCTCAGGAGCTTGATGATCAGGTATAGGTCTACATTTCAGTCCACGAGATAAGTGGGTAAAGATGCAACATTTCTATTGTAAGAACTGGATGCTCTAAATCACACCCAGACTCCTTTTTATCCCAGCCTTTTGCCATTTTTATGGAGAATGGGAAGCAGGCAATCAGATACATAACTGTGGGAGTCATTTCACATTCACCATAACATATTCTAACTGTCAACAGATGCTACAGTAGGAGCATGATGAGATGGCTACAAAGAGGAATGAAACTTCTGTTTGAAATGAAAGACTGCTATTTCCCATGTATGCCAGAATAGGTCAAATGCTTTGGTCATCAGATCCTCTGAGCTGCACATTCAAAAGTTCACAAGAACATAAGCTATATGAAATAGGGGAATTTGCATGACATTTCCATGGCTGTATCTTTGGCGCTTTGAATGATGAATGCTTGGTCCATAGTAGGAGCTAAATACGCATGTTGAATGAGTAAGTACTTTCAATCAGCATTACAAACGGTGAATTGTACTGTAATTGTCGTGAAGTGGGAGTATAAAAATCACGACTAGGCACAGTTAGAACTAGGACAGAAGTTTACAGCATTTCGGAAATTATAACCACAGAAAGAAAACAAGGTGGGTAAGGCTTTCCAGCTTGGCTCAAATTCAAGGAAACAAAGAAACATGCTAATCACCATGAGATTTACTGTGAGTAGCATTTTACTCGGGTGATGAACTGATATGGGGTTTACTGATAAGACAATTTTCTACTTTGGCATTATTTAGCATTTGTATGCTCTGATCCCAATAGAGTCCTGGTAGACCTGTTCTTGGGCACAGAGTGAGTTCTGTTTAGTTTATCTTTCAAACACGACTGAGGCCCTTTAACATTCTTTCTGCTCTCCTTTCTTCTTGGCCTTTCCCTTTGTAATTCGACCACCTGCTACTGAAATCTGTTCTCAGCCTCCAGCCTCTTGTGAGTTTCTCACAGTCCTTGGCAGAATTTTCTGAGGAAGATACTGATAAAGGAACTTGAAGTCATGTTTGTCCTGAACTGGCCAGATCTTGGCAAGCAGATCTCACAATACTATGAAAAAGTCTAAAAGGCCTCCTGCCTGAGACAGAGAAGTTGCCTGATTTATAAGTCTTCTCGTCTCCATAGTCTCATGTGAACCTCTACTATTATGCTGCTTTCTTTGGGTTTCTTCGCCTTCTACCGCTTAGAGTTTCTGTATTTACATGCTAAGTTTCAATCTATGATTGTGTCTAATTCCTTTTAAAATGTTATTGTATCTAGTTTCCAGAACTCCCTATGTCTGAATTACCTCCTTGATATATTCCTATATTCTGCTTGTGTAATCTTCTCCTTCTCCTTTTTCTTCTGATTTATTATTATTATTATTATTATTATTATTATTATTATTATTATTTTACGTACTGACTGCAGTTTCCCCTCCCTCCTCTCCTCTGTGCCCCCGCCCCAATCCACTCCTCCTCCATTTCTCTTCAGAAAAGGGCAGGCCTCCCATGGAAATCAACCAAATATGGCATATGAAGTCAATGAAATGATTCCTAATGATATTCTGCTATACTCATAGACTGATGCCTAGTCCAATTGTCATCAACAAGGCTTCCTCTGGCAGCTGATGGGAGCAGATGCAGAGGCCCACAGGCAAACATTAGGCGGAGCTCAGTGAGTCCTGTGGAAAAGGGGTTGGAAGGATTGTAGGAGCCAGAGGGGTCAAGGACACGGCAAGAAATCCACAGAATCAATTAATCTGGGCTCATTGGGGCTCACAGACACTGAACTGACAACCAGGGAGCCTGTATAATCTGTTTTTATCTACACTTGTACTTTCATATTTTGCTGAAGCTCATAGTTTCCTTGCTAATACCCTTGCATGCTTCCAAACCTGGCCAAAGTCTCAGAGTTGTATGTATGGCAGAAGTGGGGTGGAGTGGATAGGTAATGAGGTTTTATCAATCCAAATAAAAGAAATCTGCAAAGGTCATTCTAACTAGTAATCTCCTATCCTTTCTAAGTCTCTGAAACTCCCTTGTGTAGGAGTCTGGTTTTATAAGATTCATCTTCTTCACAATAAGCCCCACCTTCTTAGAGATGCTAAATCCTGCTTGTGTGGAAAGAGGGAACTAATGACCTCTCAAGTCCAATCTGCCCAGAGAAAGAGGTAAGACTTCACTCCTTCTGTGATTAATAACTTTATATGTCAACTTGACAGGGCTACTAGATGGATACCAAAATAGTTGGCCAAACATTATTATGGATGTGTCCATTTTCTTCATGCCTTCCCACCTCATTTGACTCCAAAATCCTGACAATTACTGAACTACATTCTGTCTCGGTATGTATAACTTATCTATTATGCATGTTTCATATGAATGGAAACATATAAACTATGATCTCTTGTGTCTGTTTTTGTTCACCTAGCACAATATTAATGCTTCAGGCTCATCTAAGTTATAGCATGTATTTCATCCCATTGTATAGCTGTTCCCAAATTTATGAGATATATCACAATAAATGTGAAAACACTGAAAGATTTTTTTTAACTGTAAAACAGTATCTTCTTTTATAATCAGCAACTAATGTATTTTACAACATTCAAAATTGAGTATTTAATTTTTTTGGTAAAGTTTAGTAAAACAGCTTCAGGATAAAATAACTTCAAAGAAGTAAACAATAAAATAAACTTACAGCAACCAACTGTCAACATGTCTATGCCAATACATTGCAAAAGTAGATGAAAAAATACATAAATTACTGCATGCATATTAACAGAAAACATCAAGTTCTTATGCTTTCTCTTTGTGTTCTTTTCCTGTTTGTTTTTTAAAGAAAGAGAAAAAAAAGATGTGGAGCTGGATGCATAGGGATATGGGAGAGTCTGGGAGAATGAATACCTTGATTGGATTATATTGTTTGAAAAAATATTTTCAATAAAAATAAGTTTATGTACATAATTGTAGTATGCTTTGTTTCATTATTGAATAAAAATTAAGTTGAAAGTGCATTCACTATGCTTAATGTACTAAACAACATAGCTAAACAACATAGTACATCCCAGTGTGGGTGTTTCCCTTGTGTTGGTATGGCTTACTGGGAACTCTGGCTTCTTGTTGCTGATTAGCACTGGGACAGAGTATCCTGCCATATCTAGTTAGTGTAGTTTGAATAAGAATGGCCCTCAGAGGCTCATATATTGGAATGCTTAGTCACCAGGGAGAGGAACTGTTTGAAAGCATTAGAAGGACTATGAGGTATGACCTTGTTGGAGTAGGTATGCCCTTGTTGGAGGAAGTGTGTTACTGGGGTAGGCTTTGAGGTTTCAAAAGCCCACACCAGGCCCAGGCCTGCCACTGTGCTTCCCACCATGATTATAATGGACTAAGCTTCTGAAACTGTAAGCAAGTCGTAATTAAATGTTTTCTGTTATAGGAGTTGCTGTGGTCATGGTGTCTCTCCACAGCAACAGAAAATGCAAAATTAGAAGTGTGGCTTTTACTGAATCCGTGTCATGGTCACATCATTATAAGGTAAAAATCAAAATAAAAAAATCATAAATTGTGATTTCTCTCTCTCTCTCTCTCTCTCTCTCTCTCTCTCTCTCTCTCTGTGTGTGTATGTGTGTGTGTGTGTGTGTGTATGTGTGTGTATATACACATGTGTGTACCAGACCTATTCTAGAGATGCATGCTAGCTTTATCATTTTATATGCCCACCAACAATGAACAAGAATTTCAATTTCTCCGTGAAATCCCTAACATTTATTATTGTCTGTTTTTAAATTATAAGACCATCCATTGGGGGTAAACACTCTCACTTTAGTTTTAATTTTCATTTCCTAATGACTAATGATGTTAAACATCTTTTCCTATGCTTGCTGGGCATTTATATATCTTTTTTTTGAATTTATTTTATTTTATTTTACAATATAATTCAACTTTACATATCAGCCATAGATCCCCCCCGTTCTCCCCCCTCCTGCCTCGCCCCCTCCCCCAGGCCCACCCCCCATTTCCATCTCCTCCAGGGCAAAGACTCCCCCGAGGATTGAGATCGACCTGGTGGACTCAGCCCATGCAGGTCTAGTCCCCTCCTCCCAGGCTGAGCCAAGGGTCTCTGCTAAGCCCCAGGTTTCAAACAGTCATATATATCTTATATGGAGAAGTGAATATTGAAGTTTTATGCCCATTTCAAATTAGGATTTATCTGTTTTTATTCAATTACAAGACATGTATTATTTTATTTTATTTTTGAGTTACGGTTTTATACTTTGTAGCCCATGCAACTCTGGTTCACTATACCCAGCAATAGTTTTCTTGTTTTTTCTTTAAATATAATGGATTCCAAATCTTTATGTGATATGAAAATGTTTTCATTCATTTTTTATCTTTCTCAACTTTCTCTTTCTCCCTTTATCTCTCTTTCTTTATTTTTCTTTGCAGAGCAAATGATGTAGATTTAATTAATGAAAAATGATAATTGGAAGGCTTCCAAGAAAAGAACACTCTTTTTTTCACCTTCCTGGCAATAAGTTTAGATGTAAAAAGTTTTTTATTTTGATGGAGTCTAATTTTTTTCTTTTGTTGTTTATGGTAATGATATCATATCTAAGTACTTATTGTGGAACCCAATGTCACAGAGATTTACCTTCATGTTTTTCCTGTGATAGTTTCAAGTTAAAATCTTATTTTATGTCACATCCATGGCCATAGTACCCTTACACATAGGCCCCAAAGCTGTGTTCCATTTCTTAGAGCCCCTCTTTGACCCCACCCATCCTTGAGCTCATATTTCACAGGTTCATTCCTTCTGCTAGACGTGTGCCAAGGCCAATCCACAGGGGGCCCTCCAGATACAGCAGCCTCTGCACCAGCCTCGAGACATCAACCAGGCGAGGATTGGCAGATTGATTTCACTCACATGCTAACACATAAAAAACTCTGTTACCTCTGTCAACTATGGTTGACACCTTTATAGGATGGATAGAAGGCTTCCCCATCTCCAGGGAAACAGCAGATGTGGTGGCCCAAGTACTCCTGGACCACTTCATCCCTAGATTTGGCCTGCCACAGACTACACAAAAGAACAATGGACAACGGGCCTGCCTTCACTTCCAGGGTCATGGAGCTCATGTTGGAAGCTCTCAACATTTCCTGGAAGTTCCACATTCCCTATTGTCCATAATTCTCAAGAAAGGTTGAGAGGGTCAATGGACTCATCAAACAATAGCTCACCAAGCTCTCCTTTGAACTCAGGTTGTCTTGGCCTTCCCTTCTTCCCATTGCCTTACCCACCTCAGTGCCACCCCATGCTCTCCTACAGGCCTGAGCCCTTTTGAGCTCCTTTACAGAAGGCCCTTCCTTCTCAATCACCACCTCCCAGCCTAAACTCCTCCACTGACTGGGTACCTCCCTTACCTCTGCCTTCTGAGGTCCCTTCTCTGTTCACATGCTGACAGCTATCTCCCTGCCCCGACACCAACAGACCCAACTGCCCCTGAGCCTGCCCCACTCTCCCCAGGGGACAGAGTACTCCTGAGCCCCAATGGACAAGACCCTACACCATAGTCCTCACCACCCCTTCAGCTGCCAAGCTCCTGGGACATCCCTGCTGGTACCATCTCTCTAGGCTCAAGCAGGGACCTATTCAGGATGGATGGTCTGTCCAGCAGCTGGGACCCTCCACCCTCCTGTTTTCCAAGATGTCTCAGTGAAGGGTCTGTCTACTCTTCTGTCTTGCTCGTTCATCTTTGTCAGTCCAACTAGGGCAGGTGTTAATAATCTTTTTTTCCCTAGCAACTTGCCTTCTCTGATTCCTCAAGAAACAGATGCCTGAGGTCTTCACGATGAAAACTGGATGCTTTCCCACTCACACCTCCTGCTGAGTGTGAGCCCACTGACTCCTGACTCCCTCCTCCCCCACACTGCCCCATGCCCTCAGGAAGCAACCAGACATGAACTATGAACATATACCCAAAGAGTCTGGAATGTTCTGGTGGAAGCTCCACCCCAGCGCCCTCCCCAGCTCTCTCTCCTCAAACCTTGCCTCATTTCAGAAAGCCTGCCAAACATGGCTGTTCCCCCAGAGATGCTCAAGACCACTCGCACAGGGTATTTAAACTGCTCCCAGAAAACACACATAAGTTCTCTCTTCTCCATCTCCTCTCTGGGGGCCCAGAAGATCATCAGGGAGCACTTTACCCATTAAACCTAGGCTTTTACCAGTTTAGTTTGATTTGGTCTGATTTAGATTGCTTCATTGGCGGACAGGCTTATCGGGGTGCAGAACCTTTTTATAACTGACTTTATCTGTCCTCATTTTCGAAGATTACTTTGGCTACTTGTGGACCCTCAGTTCCATTCAGATTTAAAACCAGCTTTCTCATTGTTGTAAAATATACAATGAGATTTGGATAGGGATTGTATTAACTCCCTAGACTACTCTTGGCAGCACTAGTATCTTAACTCTCGTAATTTTTGCAGTCTACAATGACAAAATAGTTATTGAGGTTTTCTTTAATTTCTTCCAGCCAGATTTTAGTCTGTAAACTTATTTCTAAATGTCTTATTCTTTTGGATACTAGGGCTAATTGACTTATTCTCATTATCTTCCTTTCGGAAACTCCATTACTGATTATATATCCTGATTTTGTGCATTGATTTTTATATCCTGAACCTACTGGCTTCACTTATCAGCTTTTATTTGGGTATGGATTGAGGTGATGGTCTAGTTTGTTATTTTTAAATTTTATATTTGAGATTACATTTCCATCATCTCCCCCTTCCCTTTTCTCCTTCCTTTTATCTTTCTTCCCCCCCCCCTTTTTTTTGGTAATAGGGTTTCTCTATGTAGCCCTGACTGTTCTGAAACTCACTCTGTAGACCAGGCTGGCCTCAAACTCAGAGATCTGCCAGCCTCTGCCTCCTGAGTGCTGGGATTAAAGGCATGCACCACCACCACCTGGCTCTTTTTCTTTTTTTAATGTGATGTGTTACATTGATAAATTTTCTTATGCTGAATCCATTTACTGCTGGGGTAAATATTACCTCGTCATGATTTATAGTCATTTTGTATATAGTCTGATTTACTTTTCTAGTATTTTGTTGCTAAAGATTTTTGCATGCACTCTAATAAGGTGCATGGTTTATAGTTTTCTCGTGCTATCTTTATCTATTTTTGATAGTGAGGTTATAATTATTTAATTCAATGAGCTGAACAGTGTCCATTCCTCCTTTACATTTTAAAACAATTTGAAAAGAAAACCCTAATTTTAATTATCCTCTGACTGATAAGATTCATCAGTGAAGCCATCACATTCTGAAATTCTCTTTGTTGAGAATTATTTTCAAATTTTATTTTATTTTATTTATGTTATTGATGCTATCTCTTTGTAGTTTAGACTTTTTATTGATTTTTAAGGCAATTCTAAAAATTTGTATATATGTAGCAATTTTCTCATTACAGCTAAGTCATCTAATGTGTTGCCACACAATTGTTTATAGATTGTCTCTTTTTATGTCTCTTTATTATGTGTGTGTAAGCATGTTTATATACATGTGGGAGCGCATACCTGCGAATGTGTGTACATGTGTGCACACATGATAGATGTCTTCTTCCGATCAGTCTCTACTTTATTTACTGAGTCAAGGTTTCTTGTTGAACCTGGGACTTGCCAATTTGGCTACACTAGCTATCCAGCATGCTTTGGGTATCCCCTGTCTCTGCTTCCTGAGAACTGGAATTATGGGTTGGCCACCATGCCACTGACTTTTATGTGAGTACTGGGCATCTGAACTCAGGTGCTCATACTGGTGAGGTATGAGCTTTTATCTAATGAGCCATCTCCTTAGCCCTATGATATTCTCTTATAATCTTTGTATCTTCTGTAATATTGGTGGAAATTATTCTATTTTTTATGTTAGTTATTTGGATCTTCTTCTTTTATTTATTTATCAGTCTACTTATGAGCTTGTCTATATTGCTGATATTATCAGAATCTGCTCTGTTTTCAATGATTCTGTTATTTGCAACCTCAGTTTTGTTTATCATTGCTTAAACATTCCTTTTTCTGTTTTAAGTTTACTTTGCTCTTCTTTGTCTAGTTCTTTAAAGTGTAAAGTTATAATGTTGATTGGAAAATTATCTTCTCTGTCTTTCTCTTTTCTTTAAGAATATAATTTTTTACCCATTTTTTATTTTGCCAAGAATATTTTTAAATCTTATAAACCCTGTACAGATACTAATATATTCTGTCAGTACCATAATTTCATATAAGAAAGATACTCCTAAATCTTTTTTTGTTGTTTTTGAGACTGGGTTTCTCTGTGTAGCCCTGGTTGTCCTAGAACTTGCTCTGTAGATCAAGCTGATCTCAAACTCACAGAGACCTGCCTGCCTCTGCCTCCCAATTTCTGGGATTAAAGGCATGCACCACCATGCCCAGGTAAATCTTTTCTTTTTTTTTAACGTGTAGCTGTAAATTTTATTTTAACAATGAACTTTATCAGGAAGCAGTTTCTATTCCTCCCTAATGTGGGCCATACTTTCCTATTCCTTATGTCTTTTTAATTATTATTGAAACATATATGTTAATGTTCTAATGTGATATTTTGAGGTTTATATTTCCATCCTTCTAAGATTTTCTATTTTCAATGATGGAAGACTTTCATTGTCCACTTATTTATCGACATTTCCCAACTGTTTTTCCAGATTGTGGTCCTTGTCATGTTTGGTTATTGAAGTCTCTGTTCCTTTAGATTGTGATCAGCAAGTATTTTGACAGAGATTTCCTTAAACTCGTCCTTACATATTTGATTGGCTCAATTCTGGCACCCTCTGTTAACAGCTAGGCTATTTATAATTTTGCTTTAGCCTTCAATTATTGCTTGTATGAAGCTAAGAGATAAGCCATCAGTAAGAGCTTGAGGTCTTTATAGGTCTTTTCTGAACATATGCCCTACCTTGAGCATATGCATGGCTTTCTGCACTGTATAGTATACATGAGTGATTTTAATTATTTTCCTTTCCCAAAGAAATTATTTCTCTAGAGTGTCCCTGTAGGCTTTAGGTGGCATATTCCTTTTCCCAACCATAATATTTTGCCCAAAATGGATATGTTTGTCATCCACCTTACAGTGTTTTTGAGCAATATCTGCCACTGTTATATGCTGAGAGATTTCTGAGTTAGGTGAAATGGAGGTGAATATTCTGCATAAGTCCTCCAGGAAGCCCTAAGAGAGTTTCGGACAGACCCACACAACTATTTGATGCAATCTACTCCGCTTGCTCTGAAATCAGGAGCCCAAGTGTCTAACATAGGGAACATAAGTTGCCACCTTCAAGACCATTGCCAAACTGGGAAAAAGGTGAGGACAGAGCAGGAGTAAGAACTACTAAAGCCTTTCAATCATGTGGGAGTTGCATTTTTCTTGATTCATCACTTGCTGGGTTTCTATAAATCTTTGACCATTTTCCAGAGTTCTGACAGAGTTTGTTCTGACAGTTCTTGCTTATTTTTCAATGTGTCTGTGAAGGAATGGGAGTTTGGTACTCTCTGTTCTGCCATTCTACTGATGTCAATCCTGACACAAGGGTTTTTTTTTCTGCCCCCCCCCCCCCGGGCCACTGAATTCAGAGCTTATTCTGAAAGACTTGGCTGAAGAATGCTATAAATCCTTCTCACCACAACCCTTCTCTCTACAGAAACCCTTAAAAACAAAATCTGGTCATCTTCTTGCTCATTTGGGACATTTGGGAATTCTAAGGTTTACATGTTATCCTTAGGCATTTAAGTGTTGTAGAGCAGTGGAAAGATTTTCCTAGTGATCAATGCAATGAGAAGGTAAATCATACAGTGTTTCAAAGTCTTGTGACCCAGTTATAATCTTCCTTCCAAATGTATCCACACAATAACTTTTGCTGAAGCATTTGTTCTCTCTTTGGGCTCTTTTGCCTTGATTCCTTCCTTCCTTCCTTCCTTCCTTCCTTCCTTCCTTCCTTCCTTCCTTTCTTTCTTTCTTTCTTTCTTTCTTTCTTTCTTTCTTTCTTTTTTCAAATACTTGTAAGAGCTCATTGTTCGACCACCATCCTAGGTAATTCTCCTAGTAGCCTTGGTATTCCTGATGAATCTTCTGTCTGTCTATACTTAGCACTTTACACAGCTCATCTACCTTTCTGAGCCTTCACTCTTAATACTAAAGGCTGCCATACAGTTAAAGATTTGTTCTCTAACTCTTTACCCACAAATGCCACTGAAGTAGCGTTTATAAGGTTTTCTCTGTCTTGTTCATACTGGCAACTTCCCCTGACATCTTATTATTTAGTTACTGGGAAGATTTTAACAATTTTGTTTTCTCAGCTTAGTTTTATCACCTTTCCCCAACCTTTCTTGTAGTATGACTACTCTTTAGAGAGACAGTTTTAGCCCTCTAGGAGTTCTGAACAAAGGCACAAAATTTCCTCTTCAGCTTGATTTTGTTTCCTTCTACTCTGGGTCCATTATGCTTACCTGCTCTCAAAATCTGTGAACTGCTCCTCACAAACACAATGTTTCTTTGACATTTTCAGAAAATGTAGGTTACAGACCTGTCAGTCTCTGCAGGTGAAATGGAAACTAAGTGCTGAGGATATAAGTAAGAAATCACACTAATTGCCTTATAATTTAATTGCACCAATATTTTTCTGCAACACTGTGTTATAGACAATTATCCTTCACTTCCAGACTATCTTAATTTGCACTAGATTTTTTTGATTTGGAAATTCATGGTTAATATAAGAATAAGAATACTCTGTGATTCACAAGAAACGGAGAATTTTTTTTTTTTTAAAAAATCCCCCTTTCTTCCAAGAGTAGAAATACTTGGAAAAGCCATGCTTGTATTTTTGCACTGGAAAAAGTATGCAAATTCATCTTCTTTAACTAAGAGGTGCCCCAGACTGTAAAAGATATGGGCAAAATGATGGGGGAGAAACCTCAGCAACAGATGGAGCTCTGAAAAAGGAATATTTCTGGAGAGCAGAATTTTCTGGAGTTTAAATTTGCTTCTTTGCATGCAACAATTTTTAATTTCACAACTCAGGTTAGAACATTTTCTAACATGTCCTGCACACTTCCTTGCCTCTTTAGGCAGAATATATGGAATATAATTTCATTGTCTCTTGATGACTCATGGTCCATGTTACGATTTTCAGCTTCTCAGTGTACTGTATCCAGTGATGCCCTCAGGACCCATTAAAGGGTATAAGAATCAGTCGAGGCAGGTCCAGTCCCCTCCTCCCTTCACCTAGGCTGAGCAAAGTGTCCCAGCATAGGCCCCAGACTCCAAAAAGCCAGCTTATGCACTAAGGACAGGTCTCGGTCCCACTGCCTGGGTGCCTCCCAAACAGTTCAAGCTAATCAACTGAGGGCTTGATCCAGTTGGGGGCTCCTCAGCTATTGGTTCATAGTTCATGTGTTTCCATTCGTTTGGCTATTTGTCCCTGTGCTTTTTCCAATCATGGTCTCAACATCTTTCGCTCGCACAATCCCTCCTCTTTCTCGCAGATTGGACTCCAGGAGCTCCACCTATGGCCTGGCTGTGGATCTCTGCATCCGCTTCCATCAGTCAATGGATGAGAGTTCTACCACGACAGTTAGGGTGTTTGGCCATCCTATCACCAGAGTAGGTCAGTTCAGGCTTTCTCTCAACCATTGCCAGTAGTCTATTGTGGAGGTATCTTTGTGGATTTCTGGGGATCTCTCTAGCACTTTGCTTCTTCCTATTCCCATGGGGTCTTCATTTATCATGGTATCTCTTTCCTTGTTCTCCCTCTTTGTTCTTGATCCAGCTGGGACCTCCCACTCCTCTAAGCTCTCTTTCCCCCGACCCTTGACCTTCATTAACCCCCCTCATGTCCAGTTTGCTCATGTAGATCTCATCCATTTCTCTGTCATTGGGTGATCCCTGTGTCTTTCTTGGGGTCCTGTTTTCTAGGTAGCCTCCCTGGAGTTGTGAGTAGCAGTCTAGTCATCCTTTGTTTTATATCTAGTATCCTCCTATGAGTGAGTACATACCATGTTTGTCTTTCTGAGTCTGGGTTACCTCACTCAGGATGATTTTTTCTAGATCCATCCATTTGCCTGCAAACCTCATGATGTCGGGTGGGGGGGGGAGGGAGGACAGGGGAATCTGTGGCTGATATGTAAAATTAAATTAAATTATAAAATTAAAATAATAATAATAAAAAAGAATGTTTACTCCACCACTAAACGTACCCCAACTGCAGAGTTATTTTGTCAGTTTTCATTCTCTCTACTTGCTATATATTTTTAATCTTTAAAAGAATCCACTTTATGGCTTTAAAACATGATATTTTTCTAAACTTTAAAATAGTTTGAGATGATAATATAATTATATAATTTCCTCCTTCCTTTCCTCCTCTAAATCCCCCACCTCCCATATACCTCTTTTTGGTCTCTTTCAAATTCATGACTTCTTTTTTCATTAGTTTTTGTTACATGAATATATGTATATGTGTATACATATACATATACATATACATAATAAATATAGCCTGCTTACTCTGTATAATGTAAATTATATGTATGTTTTCAGGGCTGACCCTTTGGTATTAGATAACCAGTTGGTGTGCTCTTCCCTGGGGAAGACTACTTCTCTCACAACCCAGCATCCACTGAGGAGTCCTGTAGTTCTTCTTGTGGGCTTCTCCCCATTCATTTTAGTATGCCCATTGATGTCATCCTTGTTCAATAATTTCTTGCAGGATTTTCAACAAAACATGAACAATTGATTAAAATTATGCACAAAATGTAAGTGTCGATTCTGAGCTATGCCCAATAGGGCATCACTTTGAAGACATTCCATAAATTTAAGTGCATGGGGTTGGTACTCAGGTGACTGTTTTTCTTAACTCTGGATCCTTAGCTATGTTGCATGCCTGTAATGCTGTTGACTTTATAAACTAAGGGTTGGGTGAAGGGTCTTTTTTTTTAAATAGTAAATTCAGGTTACTGCAAACCTGGAGTTACTCAATAGATACTTCATATTGCTCTTTTCTTCTTAAGTGATTCTCATAATTTGACCTCTTTCAGAGAAATACATTATAGATCTAGCTAAATGCTATAGTTTAAACATATCAGTGGGTTGTACCCTTTTTCAGTATCCCATTTCTGATCTCATTCTCTATCAACAAGTGGGACTGATAAAGGTGTTTACCTAGAGGTATTGTAGATAGCAAGGAATAGGATACACAGAGCCTCTCTTGTTCTTATTATTTTTAACAATCCTAGAAAAAAAATACTGTGTTGCTCACAATCCCATATCTGAATATTGCACCAGAGATAATTTCAAACTCAGCAGATACCATTTGGGAGCTTGGGTCAAGAACACTCCTTTGATTCTTAAGTAACTGATAGTAACTTACTCTTAGGTGTATTGGGAAAAAGACATGTCTACACACACTTGACAAAGCCATGGGTCTTGTTCAGTTCCTTCATCTAGCCCAAAGTGGCAAGAAAATCCTATTACTGTCATGCAGAACCAAAAATCAACTGGAACTAAAAAGGAAAGTGAGAGATCTGTACTGAATCAGATTTACTAAGGGGATTCAGATGTTAGTAAGGTTTGTGTCTGCCACATAATTTAGTCAGTGATTTATTTAACCCCATCTTCTGGATCCAAATCATTTTTATGAAAAATAAAAATAGCCCAATGTGCCCTTGGCATTCACCTGAGTACTGAGTATCCTGGAGGGAAGGCACAGGCAGGCAAGGTTTTCACTGTTCATGTGTTCACTGCTCCTTCATGGCTACTTTAATTACAGTCTTTCCTAGGAGGCCAGATGGCCACTAATTAAGGACTCTCTTAAAATGAGAGAACCCAATGGACGTAACCTTCTTGTAATCTACATTTAGCAGATGCTCAGTATAACTAGCCTTACAGTTATGGTACCCAAGACTATAAGGGTACCTCCCTTTTGGGTGAGAGATACAGAATATAAAGCCATGAAATGATGGTGTCTCATATTTAAAAAATATTGTTGCCCATTGTTATTAATCAGCTAACTTTCATCATCCAGTTGTTATGTACATCTTCCTATGTAATGAGAACTGATGGTACACACATGACCCTGAGGTCCTTTGGATATTCAACTGCCTGAAAAATTATCAAAGGGACCTTACATTGTGTTTAATGCAATCAGTGCTCTAAGCATTACTTTAAAAGATCAGTTGCCACTAATTCAGAATTTCTATGTTAGAGTCCTGATGAATCTCAACAATCCATTTACAGACTCTGACAGATAACTTAGTGCTCATTAGGTAGATGGCTAGTTAGAATCAGATATTTAAAGAACAAACTCATAAATATGCATGCAACACATGGAGAAGTCTAATGATATGTGTCAGCTAGAGTGTGACCCTTCCCTGCCTGGTCCAGAAAAGACTTAGGAAATCAACTGATACACAATGAGGAAGAAGACATTGGGGAGTTCCTGACACTATTAGTTGGTATATGTCTGGGAAAAGGTTTGAAATACACTCGTTAATAACAACAAATACAGGAGCTCAAGAGATGTGAGTTCTAGGTGTAATGCTTCTTTTACTCATATGATAGACAGTTCAGTTTCTTTGTGGCAGAAGAATGATGCTTGCTCCCAGTTTTCTCATAGGTTTGTGAGAAGAGCTTGATTTTTGGTTCCCTGAGAAATTGATCCTGAGACAACCAAAGAAATTATTAAGTAGTTTCTTTGTGAGTTGAAGGAAATACTGGTGCCAGAATGGGGTAGTTAAATGTAAAATAAAATAAAAGAAGTAGCTACCATAGAGAATGACTGGAGTTTAAGGATTTAGATGACATTCTAGGAGGTAGCATAATACATCTGTAACTTATTATGGATACACTGACTCTCACTACTCTTTGGTTGAGAACTATTACTCTCTTGGTTATGTTCACTGCAACACTGGGGATTGAAAAAGTGGACTCTGGAATACAGAGAAAGTCAGCAAAAGAAATGGCAAGGCTGAGAGTAGAAATTTGGGGTATCATGCACTGAAGTGGTAAGGGTGAAGAGGTACAGGTTTGCCTGAGTCTGCTACATTATGTATAAGCATGTAAGTGAATATATTTTGTATAAAGTTATTAATAATTCTAAGCATTAATGTTGTAGTTTGTTTCTTGCTAATACCTATGAAGCTGATGTCAGAGAGCCATGTGGCTTGGAAGAAATTCAAACCACGTTTGTAACTTCTTTTGAATGCTTACTGTGTGTCAGATACCATGTTATGTGTTTTAAATACATTCATTCATGCAATCCTCTTTGTGAGCTAATATAGTGCTATTATCTCCAGCTTATAGAGACCACACAGACTTGGAGAGCTGAAATAACTTTCTTAAGGTCATGCAGCTCCTAGTTGACAAATCTGAGATTTGAGTCCCGGTAGCCAGACTCTCCAATCTACTCCCATCAGACCATTATATTCCAATCCTTCATTATGTTCCTAGACTGTACAATGATGCCTTATTATAGATAGTACTAAATTCTATATGTATACTTTTTTCTATACATGAATACTTATGATTAGGTTGAATGTAAAAACATAACTAACAAGGGTTTAACAATAATACTAAAATGGAATAATAATAATGACAATATACTATAAAAAGTTATGTGGATTTGGTCTCTCTCAAAATATTGTACTTTAACCTTTCATTTTTGAGAGACACTCTATGGTTACTCTGTGGCATATCCAAATAATGTTACCATTTTTGCACTTTGAGGTTGCTATTAAGTAAAACAAAGGTTACTTGATCACAAGTGCTGTGATACTATAAGAATAAATCTAATAACAGAGAAGATATTAGATGACTATCAGATGGTCAGTACATGCAGTGCGGATATACTAGACAAGTGGATAAGTCATACCCCAGTTGGGACAAAATGAGTTGGTGCAAGATTTCATCATGCTACTTAGGATAGTGAACAATTTAAAAGTTGTGAATGGTTTATATCCAGACTTTTCACTTAACAGTCTGGACCACCACTGACCATAGGTAACTGAAATCTCAGAAAGGGAAAAGGAGACTATTGTATTTTACTAACAATCAGTGGGGTAAGAAGCTGGCATAATCTCTTTGGTAACTGAATTCCTGTGTCTTTAATTTTTTTTAGTGTACAACTGACAATCTCAGCTAGTAAAGGGGATTTAAGATATCTTGTTGGGGTTTTGTTTGCTAATTTCTGGACCAGAGCCTTGAAAATGACAGAAATCTGTGATCTAATTTTCCCCATGGATTATATTGCTCCATAGCTGGAGAGACACCAACATATTTTATGTATGTAGTTCCTTTTATTTGCTGAAAGACATTTTATAGCCTTGTCTATCTTGTTCTCAACAGTCTTAGGTAAGCTGGTCAATCTGAAAAAAATCTTCACTTACTTTATGGACAGTAGGTCAATGATGACTCAAATGCCCATCAAATAAACTAGACTTAATTTGCATGTCTCAGTCTACTCAGGAGAAGCAGCATGAGAAAGTCAGAGTGTTAAGGATTAGAAGGCATTTCTCTCTGTGTAGCCCACAAGGAAGCTGACAGATGCTCTTTGCAGATATAACAAGTGCATATCTTATCTGAAAATTATCTTCCTCCACAAGGACTGTAGTATAAGTCTTCTCACTGGTATCCATGAAATGACAGTGTTGTGGTCAAGTTTCTTGAGCCATATGACAGCCACTAAATATAGGATCACTTGGAAGGGAAGATGAATGGTGCTGAACATTTGAGAGAAAAATAGAAGGTGCCACATTAGGCACAGAAGGACCCTGATGTTATTAATGGGCCATGCTCAGTTAATCCAAAAGCAAAGAATGTTCTTTCTTTAAACTCTCTTCCTCTATCTTGGATTGCCTCTTTAGCTGTCTCTTAATGGCATCTATACCATTACTCTTCAAGTTTCACCATCTCAAATACAGCATCCCACCTTTCTCCATTTAGACTTCTAGTACATACTGATGATTTGTGCTCTTGCTTTGTGGATTACCATCTCAAGGTCAAGGTTTATCCCTCTGCTTCTCATCTCAGGGGTAGGCCATCTTCATGTCACTACATCTAAGTTCCTCTTCTGTCACTAGTTGTAGCTACAGACCTTCCCTGGAAAAATTTTTAGTCTTAACTTTTATAACTCAGTCACAATAAAGAAGTAGATGGTAATGTTTAGAAATCCATAATCAGACTGGAGAGATGGCATTTAAGAGCAATGGCTGTTCTTGCAGAGGACTTGGGTTCAATTCCCAGCACCAACATGGCAGCCTACAACTCCCTATAACTCTACCTCCAGGAGATCCAACACCCTCACACAGACATACAAGCAGGCAAAACACCAATGCACATAAATAAATAAATCATTAAAAAAGAAATTGATCATCATTCCTTAACTCTCTAACTTGTAGATAATCTATAATATGACTTGACTGTATTTCTCCACCCTGATTTCTGCTTTTCCTAGGCATGACTGCATTTGGCCTACAATCCTACCAGATTTGTTCTCACCTCTTTATAGTTGTGAGCTAATTCTTCTCTTTTGTATATGGTTATGCATTATGTACCTAACCTTTTAGTTCTCTCCTATGAAACCATCCTTTGTACTACAATTCACTGTACTTCATACTATCTCTACTCATTCTTTTGAATGTATACTGATGTACATATTACAATGATATAGAAATGCTTCATTTAGGAATCTCCTCTCTTCAATTGCCTTGCAAATCCCTTGAGGCAGGAACTGTGGCTTACATTTCTTCAGCTTATATTTCTTCTGAGTTATCATTGTCTCTAACACAGTGCCAAGCCTTGAAAGTAACAACTTTTTTTTCAACTGAGAATATGGGCTATGTTTACTATAATGTAATGTTGATCTCTTACACAGCAATTTTATATCTTTCTATAAAAGTACACACATGTGTATTATATATATTTATATATGCATATATAAATAGGTAGGTTTCTTGGATTTGGTATTATGGTGTGAGCTTAGGTTTATAACCATTAACTTGGACAAAAGAAGTGTATCTACGGGAAAAGGCACTCTGAAAGTTGCAGGTAGTTAAGGATTTGCTAGAGAACTTTACAACATGTACAGTTTATGATGCACTGAGCCAGGAGCTACCTTTGTAGATCCTTGAAAGGAAGATGAATGGTTCTATCTTTTTAGGTCTTAGAATAAACAAAAATTACTCCATATTAATACCAAAATGTAGGCCTCCACTTTCAGTAATACCACATTGCCATTTGATATAGATTCTCTGTTGAGGAGAGGTAGAAATGCTAGAAGTAGGCAACTGCAAAGGAGAGCTAGCCTCATGTACTCCTTTTGAAATTCTTTCCCTGAAAGTTTTGAGAGAAACCAGGGAAGGAAAAAAAGAAAAAAAAAAAAAAAAGGAAAACCTTTGTCGCACTTGGCTCTTTTGTTGTTAAGTTAAACAGAAATCTTATAGTCATGTACTACACAGGAAGGGATTTGACCCCAACAGAGTGAAGTAGAAATGGCCATTTTACTTATAGACCAAGACCAAGTTTTGGTGAAATTGCAGTTAATAGAAGATTATTTTGAAATACAATATGTTATATATTTTTTATTTTCTTGATACAGTTTTATGTCCATGACTTTTAAACATAGCTGAAAATATTACTTAAAATACAATGGACTAGCAAAGTATAATTTTTTTACATCATAAAATCCTGGAAATCTAAACTGTAGTCATAATCTAAGGCAAACAGCAGTTTAAGGTAGAGCATTCAAGCTGCTTACTCCAGGGACTTACTGCCACCTTTTGTTCACATATCTGAATTACATGAAAAGTGAGTGGGGGTTGAACAATATAACTGAACAAATAAAGGGACATTTGTCATGTCAAATAAAGGGACATGTAATACTGACATCTCAGTAGGCATGGCTTATAATTTTATGAGGCATGTTTCTATGCCATTTTTAAATGAGACACATTATTTGGAAGGGACGATGAATACAAAGAAAGTTTGGAATTTATTCTGCCTAGAGAAAATTCAGTCCTGAAATTTTTGTTTTCTCACCTGTGAAACAGAATGATGATAATAGCTGCCCTTCATATAGAGATGTCATGGGAAGTCAATCTAGAGACTATTTTGTGAAAGAGATTTGTAAAATGATGCATGGCATATGCCTACTCTGTATTGCCAATGTGAAATGCTGATGAGTGTGTGAAACAGCATGCTGTCATAGACTCAATGAATATTAAAAGGCAATAGTTTGCTTGCTTTTTGTGCTATATAAAGTCTCTTTTCATTTCCCTGGTACTATTCCAACTCCTTGTGCAGCTATGTATGGTTTCTCATCCTTAATCCTCTTGGTATGATATGACACTTTTTAGAACCTTCCCAAGCTTAAAAAGTCCATCTTCTCATTCCTTGTGATTATACTACGTTCACAGTGCCCTATGTCTTTAGAAGAAGGGGACTAGGTCTATATCCTCTTGGGCCATGATTAATCGAAAAGGGGGAGTTTGAAGCCCTGGATTCTTGGTTCATTTCTACAGAGGTGATTATTACAGAAAAGTTGTAGAGTTGTGTGTGTGTGTGTGTGTGTGTGTGTGTGTGTGTGTGTGTGTGTGTGAATTTGAGGGGCAGGTAGAATGAGTAGACAACTAAGAGATGTTAGGTGCAGAAGAAATAGTCTGCCTCAGGGAAGAGAACACCAATTGGTTATCTAATACTGTACAATCAGTCCTGTAAAGCATATGCATACAAGTAGCATTATATAGACTGAGCAGGTTGCAGTTATGTATTTAGGAACACACACACACAACAACAACAACAACAACAACAACAACAACAACAGTCAAATAAAAAGATGCCATGGGTTTGAAAGAGGACAATGAGGAGTATACGGGAGGGTTTAGAGGGAGAAAAGAAAGGGGTAAATGATGTAATCATATTATAATCTCTAAAACCAAATAACCTTCCAGACTAACATGGAGTGAAAATCCATGAGCAGAGCATCAGTCCTTAGTGTTTGGTGCAATAGTAAATGTATGCTTCACGATTAATGAGTTCAGAACCTCAAGTTGGGAAAGGTCCAAGGTGAATCTGCCAAACAGTGACTGGCAAGTAGGGAGGCTCCCAAAGGTAGTTGATGAGGGGAATTCTTAGAGTCATTTAACTTTGTTGAGCCTTTGTATAGATTCATCTATAAAGCATACACAATCTTTTATTTATATAACCCAAATAGGCAGTATAGTAATGGGCTGATAATAACACTCCTAAAGTATCCATGTCACTGGAATCTTTGACTGTTACAGGACACAGCAAAACAAAAGTGGTGGCATTTATTTCAATGGTGTAATCAAATGAGGAATTATGAATTGGGAAGATCATTCTAGATTACCCAGTGTATCATAATGGCACATGAGGATCCTTTTGAAAGGAAGGCAGGGGAGATGCAACAAGAAACAGAGTGGGGAATGTGACTGTGGAGGAGAGAGCAAATGTGGTCACAAGGCAAAAGAATGTGTCAGTAGTTACAGGAGACTGGATGAGACAAGGGGCAGAGTTACCTCAGAGCCTCTGATGGCAGTGTGGCCTTGATTCTATCCCAGTGGAACTAATTTCAAGTTTCTCACCTTCAAAACTGTGAGAGGATGAGTTTCTGTTGTTTTCAGTCACAAAGCTTGAGCATCCACACAAAACTAATATAACTGATAGAATACGGAAGGCTCCTGGGGCATAGAAAATAAATCGTGAATAATAAGCTGCAGGGAAGAGGAGGATATGTGCCATGCACCTGTACGGAGTCATCATCATTACTTGCTTCTGAGAGCTGTAATTGTTGGCTCTTAGGAATTCATTTTTAGAGATTAAAATATTTTTCTGATAACATTGTTATACCAAATGAGGCAGTTAAGGACTTATTACAGGTAGGAGGGAGTTAACTACTCAAATTATTTATATGTACCTTCAAATATTGTCCTTCTTCTTCTTCTTCTTCTTCTTCTTCTTCTTCTTCTTCTTCTTCTTCTTATTATTATTATTATTATTATTATTATTATTATTATTTGTGAGAAATCATGTTCAGGGTCTTGATCATGCTAGGCAAGCACTCTAGAAGTTGAGCTATATATATAACTCTAGCCTATATCTTCCTTTAGAATGCCTTGATCCATTAAATTTGAAAGTATTATGTATATGGCTTCCTGGAGGTTAATGTCTAGGATTTCTAAACATCCTTGTTTGTAGATCAGTATTTCTCAACTTTATTTAATCACTGTTTTGCCCAGGGGATATTGCTGATGCCTACATATACTGTGACATTTGTTGGCATGTAGTGGGTAGAGTCCATAGATGTCCCTAATAACACACAGGAGAGCCCTGCAGTAAAGAATTACCAAGCCTATAGTGTTAGGAATGAGGTGGAGAACCCCTGCCGTATGTTGGCAGAAAACCATGGGCATCTAAACTATCCACCACTTTGTGTAATTTCTTCTGCATTAGAAAAGAAGACAGTAGAGTTTGTACAGACTGAGGGACTTGGTGGGACTGCAAACTCATCACAAACTCATCAGGTCCCTTCTCTGATAGGGTTTTGTTTTTTGTTTTGGTTTTTTGTTTTCTTTTGTTTTTTGGCTGTTTGTTCCCCAGAAGAAAAATTCTGGGGCTTTTTCAAAAGCTTTTTACTTCAATGCCCACTTCTCTTGGGCAGCAGAACAGAGCCAGAATATGGTGCTCCCCTCTCTACCAAGGTGCAGAGCAGGAGCTTGATTCTCAACCCCCTGCCGGTTGTCATGCTCCCGTAGTCTCCAGGTCCCCTGACATATTATTTCAAATGAGTGTTTGTTTACATGCCTAGACAAAATGGGTCTGGCACTTCTGTTGCACTGCAGCAAGAAGGTTAGAGCTTACATAAGCCAGATAAATGTAAAGTCAAGGTGACTCTGTTTTATGTATTACATTAACGTAGAGCTACAAATCCCTGGGGCATGCTTCAGGAATCCATGGAAGTCAGGACTGTGCTGTCTGGAAAGGGAAAGGACACATACAATTCAGAGTATTAACAGGGTTTATGAGAATCATGTAGAGCCATGGCATTTTTCCTATCTGGAGTCTACGGATGTTCTGGAGTAGTCTATATATAGCTCAGTCTCAGTAGAATCAAGTCCAATGACACCCCTGCTCATTTCTCTCCTTTACTTTCGATGTTCTGTCCTCAATTTACATTATCACTGTTACATTATTCTTGCTCTTTAAGAATTACAAATTTAGCCGGGCAGTGGTGGCACACACCTTTAATCCAAGCACTTGGGAGGCAGAGGCAGGTGGATCTCTGAGTTTGAGGCCAGCCTGGTCTACAGAGTGACATCCAGCACAGCCAGGGCTATACTGAGAAAACCTGTCTCGAAAAACAAAAAAACAAAAACAAAACCAACAACAAAAAAACCCACCCAAACAAACCAAAACAAAACAACAAATTTACAAATGTGTATGCAAGAACCCAGTCTCACAATTCTTCACTCTACTAGACAACTTTTGTAAAGGTAAGCACTCTTGTCCTATTTCTTTATTGAATTATAAGTATTTAGTGCAGCATTTGGCGCATAGTAGGTATTTAAAAACAGTTATTGCATGGGTGGATAATTGAACTCTTAAGGCTTTGTTGCTCTTCAACTGAGACCCATATTCTCTGGTTTGTATATTTGGTGAAGGTGTTAATCAGATGACCTACATCTATCCACAAACAGACATTGTGTGTCCCCTTGAAAATGTTTTTCAAGTTATCAGAATCATATGAAGGGTTTGTTAAAACCCAGATTTTCAAGCCCCTACCTTCAGAGTTTCCAATTCAGTTAGCCTGTTCTGGAGCCCAAGAATGCATTTCTAACAGTTTTCCAGACAAGAAGCACATACTCAAAAGTTTCCAGAGGGTATCCACTCAGGGAACCCACCATCTTAACTTTTCCCTATGGTTATTACTGGTAGACATGATTTGATTACAGTAGGGTGATACTAGCTCTTCTGGTGGAGAGGAAATACCAAAGTAAAACTAAATGTTCAATCATTGTATTTCTTTAAACAGGATTTTGCTGTATAATCCAGGCTGGCCTGAAACTCATCCTGCAATCCAGGTGGGCCTTAACTTTGCAAGAATCTTCCTGTCTTCGCCACTACCCTTCTATCCCCAGTGATGAGATTATAAAAGGTTGGCCACAAAACACCCTAACTGTCGTGGTAGAACTCTCATCCAATGACTGATGGAAGCGGATGCAGAGATCCACAGCCAGGCCCCAGGTGGAGCTC
>CABHPP010149776.1:0-44631 GCA_902168425.1 Peromyscus attwateri
ATTCCCAGGACTCCTATAGTGAAAGGGGAAACCAATTCCTACAAGTTGTCCCCTAATCTCTGGTCCCACATAGGATAGTGAAAATGTAAATCCCTAGGTTGAGCTTCTTCTTTTTTAATAAACAAATAAATGAATCTTTATTACTTTGGAATATCCCTGGAAGTGAATGTTCTGGCTGTACAGAATTTTGAGCTATGATATACAGTTTAAGGCTTGCTGTGTGTGCCCCCCCCCAGACTAGCTATGGGATGTTATCATCTCTGAGTTGATTAGAATAAAGCAATTTTCTTCTGGAAAGTTAAAAAAATTAGAGTCCCTTGACAAAATTTGTCTTCCTTTCTTTAAGAAGAATCAAGGTTCCAATCAGGCATCTGGATGATCATTAGTCTGAGGTCCCAAGGTTAGAGTTAGGGGTAGGGTTTGAAGCTCTAAAATAGCCAGATGGAGATGTTCCAGAGAGCATCGTGCTTTGGAGGGTGGTGAAATACCTGTCTCCTTTGCCATCTGGTTATTTTACATCAAGAAGTTGCTTTTGTATGTGTGTGTCATAACTGTGAAGAACAATGCAAAGGACACTGGGTATAATTTCCAGAGAGGATGCCTTATATCTTGGTGTCATCTGTAAGGTGATATTAGGACACCACTGTCATGTGCAACAATAACCCTAGAAATTATCCCAGGAGGAGAAAGTTAGCTTAGCCATAGAATCCCAAGTATGAGAAGTATCCTTTGTTACTCATTTGTATGGAGGCCATAATTACCTAGCTTACACATAGACATAGACAAAGAAACTTCCTTAGACATACATGATTTGGTTAACTATTTGGAAAACTATGTAAAATGCATTTAAGGTTTGAGAAAAGCATCCGGGAAACATGTAGATGAATTAATCATTCCAGAAACCGTACCAGAGATCAGTAGAGGTACACAGAAATGAAATAGGGTTCATTTTTCCTGTAGGTGCCAGCCAGACTTTCTGCTTAGCCACAAATTCTCTTCATGATGGCTTCATTAAATAAGTGGCTGTGGTGGCATTGAGGGAGACTTTCCATGTCACAATGGCCAAGGTTTCATGTGACTTTTACCATTGTGTAATCCTCCAACACAACCAGAATATGCTGACAAGAAACCAGAAGAGATAATACTTTTACTAGGAAACATGGAGAAGGTGTGCTCATTGACAAGTACACTGTTATCTGAGTCGTTGGATTGATTATGTTCACTCTCACAGATACTAGCAAAGTTGTGTGCACCAAATGAGTGCAAAGGTCATAGAAACTGCGAAATAATTTTTGTTTGTGAGAACATACCTGCTGTGGGATGTTCTGTATGTCAAATCTGTTGCTAATAAAACACTGATTGGCCAGTGGCTAGGCAGGAAGTATAGGCGGGACTAACAGAGAGAATTAAAAGAACAGGAAGGCGGAGGGAGTCACAGCCTGCCAGCCGCCGCCAGGACAAGCAGCATGTAAAGATGCCGGTAAGCCACGAGCCATGTGGCAAGGTACAGATTTATAGAAATGGATTAATTTAAGCTATAAGAACAGTTAGCAAGAAGCCTGCCACGGCCATACAGTTTGTAAGCAATATAAGTCTCTGTTTACTTGGTTGGGTCTGAGCGGCTGTGGGACTGGCAGGTGAAAGAGATTTATCCTGACCGTGGGCCAGGCAGGAAAACTCTAGCTACACATACCTTCAGTGTAAATATGAGATGAAATATTGTGGTATCCACGTATCTATGTGTACATAGTATGTTTATGTATGCAAGTTGTGTATATGTTTGTACATATATATGTCTTTGTGTGTGTGTATGAATATATGTTTGTGTGTGTGTATGTCTGTATTTGTGTTTATATAAATTGCATCATATTCACAACAGCAGAACAAAGTCATCTCCCCACTAACTAATGGATGAACAAAGAATACCAAAACTGCATATGTAGAAAGATTTAAAAATAATAGTGAGAGCAGAAATAAATATTATATTAAGAGATAATTATTGCAAAATCATATCAAATAATCAAGGATTCCTGATGATGACGTTCACAGCCTCCATCACTGTTGAACTGGCATCATACGTAAGCAGTTTTCATATAAACTTTGGAGAAATTAAGCCGATCTGCTCTCCCGTGTAATTGAACAAGATAACATTCAAGGAAGCTGGCAACCGCTCTGATTGCACTCAGACTATAAGCGATACTGTGACAATTGTCTTCACATAACTAAATGCCTAAGAAAAGAAATCCTTCCAAATGGCATGCCATAAATTTCCTTCTTGTGACTTTGAAACAAAAAAGCCAAGTTGATACGTAAAATGTAATCTTGAGGAAATATTTTAACTCAATAGAAAAGAAATAACAATTTATTGAATTTTTCTGTAGCATGAACAGACACTATCAGACTGGTCTGATTAACATAAATGAACTTCTTCATGTGATTATTTCCATGAATCAATGAAAAAAAATCAGACATGCATTAACATTGTGCTTTACAAATATTAGCTATGATTAATATCTGATTATGTTAGCAGAATATTCCATGTTCTGCAAGTTCCTACAACATATAAATGTCACACGTATACAGATAATTATTGAATATGCAAAGAAATGTGTGTGTTAGATACATCTTTCTCTATAATTATTTATATAAGAATTGTAATTTATCGTGCTAAGATCAAATAATCACTCTAACTGGGGTGGGCAGGTTAGAGTTTACTTTGTCCTGTAAGCAATTAATTCTCCTTTCAATCTTGTAAAATATGCAAATTCCTCTAATGTTGCAGTAATAGCATTTTATAAGGACAATGAACTAGATAATAATAAGGACAGCACACTACTAAACATCTTTCCTCCAGTCAACACTATATCACACTAACTTAAAATCCTTCAGCTATGTTCTTCCCTCATCTGTAAGTCTGCTTCTAAATATATGGCATCAGTCAAAGTTTGAGAAGGACTAAACCCAAATCATTTTTTAAAAGCAAAGTATTTCTGGGGCTGGAGCAATGGGTTAGTCATTCAGAGCACTGTTGCTATTGTGAAGGACCCGGGTTTGATTCTCAGCATCAACATGATCTGGTGACTCACAACCGTCTTTAACTCTAGTCCCAATGGATCTGTTGCATTTATGTGGTGCAATTATAAACAAGTAGCAAAACATCCATAGACGTTTAGGTAAGTAATACACTAAAATTAAATGAAGAATTTGAGACTAACTCTTCTTTATGTTAGTGTTCATACAATATCGTTTGTTCTGAAAGCCACTTAGAGTTGTATCACACAGAAGTGAATAGGAATATGATGATGTGAATACTCTCCTATGCTGTTCATAAGCACAGGCCATGGAATTCCGCTGGCATCCTCTGCTATCATACGAGAATGTCATATTTTACTACCTTATTTTAGTCTAGTCATCTAAAGGGAAGAATTGGTTTTCATTTCACACAAATAAATGAGGCCAGCACCCACGCCAGTCCTGAGAGGTTTTCCTCTTGTTGACTACCGAGATATCTGGCTACAGTCCAGAGCAACAAGGACCAAGCTTGTAGTGACACTGTTGGAAATTTCTATCCGGCAGTATGCTGTCAAATGCATCAGTGTGAGGCCCCAAAGCATTCTAAAGCAGTTGGGGAAATCTCTCATTTTCAATTATCAAGGGGCTTTATGTCATACACCATATTCCTCTTCTGTCAGCTGCTCAAAAACCAAGAAAGGTAAATCAGCAACATTTGGATATTGTTCAAGTCTCTTGCATATGTTTATGTAACACTCTGACCAGTGTATGCAATGATAGTGTGGCATGTGTTAGAGGTTGTCTTCACAGGGCTGGTCTTTTGTCTTTTCCTGAAGCAAACATAATGTTCAGATTAACTAAGTATGATATAGCATGATTCTTCCAATGTGTTTTAAATCTTGATGAAGACTCTCAATATAAAATTCTCTTCAGAGAGGAAGCAATGCCCGTGTTTACAACCCACAAATAGAACGAGGAAACAATGGCACATATTTTAATTTGGTGACCCGAGAACTGACTCTGGTCTTTGATTTTTTTTTTTTTTTTTGTTGTTGTTGTTGTACACATTAAGACTTTGGCAAAGTTCACCAGCAGTGAGAAAGTGTTGTAGCACTGAGAGAAAGAATCAAGCTGTTTGGTATAGACTTAATCATGTAGAATCTTAGGTTCTCTTTGCCAGTTCACATCTTCCATCAGATATTGAAAGAACACATTGTCCACCTCTCCCATTGTTCTGAAGATGCGGGTAATTGTTTTTTTGACAATAATAAAGGACTGATATTCAAAGAAAGCACGGTTCTTGTAGAAGTAAAACATTATCATTAACAACTGCTCTCTCTGGCTTGGGTTTCTGTGTCCTTGCCAGCTAAGCTACTTCTTGATGGAAAATTAAGGTCTGAGTAACTTTTCCAGTGAGAAATGGGGATATTAGAAAATAAGTTCCTTAAACATTTTAGTCTTCCTCCTGGGGACGACCTTTCCTTTATGAAATTACTTCTTTCTCTGATGCATCCCAACCTGTCATGCAGCGTCCCATGTGGTCTGTTTGGCAGCCCTTCACTGGTATCTTGAATTTTTCTTAATTTTGACGGCCTTGAAAATTTAATGAGTATTAGTCAAGCACTTTGTGTTAATTTAGCTAATGTCAATTGCATTATAGCTGACATTGTTCTTTTGTTTCAAATGGGGTTGTGGGTTTGAAATAGTGGAACATCAGAGGGTCATTCTACTCTCACCAAATTGTATCAAAAGTACATACTGTCCATACAACTCACCTCTGTGGCTATCGGCCTTGACACTGAGCTAAGGCATGCTTGGTAGTTTCGTTTCAGCACTACCCCCTATTCTCCAGTTTTTACATCATAATGTGTAGAAGACTGTCACCCCCTTTTTTTTTCCCATTGGAAGTTGTCCTCCATATCCTTGACAGCATATACTTGGATTTATTTTGCATTTCTCCCAGTGGCCAGGTCATCCACCAGACACCACCTTAAAGTCCATAAAATTATGTGTTCACTGATGGGTTAATCCACTGATGATATTAATATCCTCATAATCCTGCCACCTCTCCATGACTGGACCCACCAACTATGGCCCAGCCCCACACAAATGAGCCTTCTGGAGCCGTTACAACACTAAACTGGAACACTGGTTGCTTCCTATATTTGTAATTGATATTTTAAAATCAATTTTTAAAATATTTTTAAAACTTTGTGTGTGTGTGTGTGTGTGTGTGTGTGTGTGTGTGTGTGTGTGTAAGAGGGAAGGAGAGAGAATATGTGCACAGATGTGTATACATAATGGTGGAGTAGTGATGAGGGTGTCAGAATCCTTGGAACTGGAATTACCGGTAGTTGTGAGCTGTGAGATTTGTAGGGGGTGGGTTCCCATCTTGGGTCCTCATGCTTGAACAGTAAGTGCTCTTAGCCACTGAGCCAATTTTCTAGCCCCAGGCTGATTTTTTTTAAACAAGGAACAATGCCAACTCTGAGATTTCCCTATCCCCTACAAGATGTTTTTATTTGCATCTTTAAGGCCCATTGAGCTGGTAAGTTCCATGGGTTTTGACAAATGCTTAGAGTTGTGTTTTACCATTGCAAGAGCATGTGAGGAGTTTCATCTTTCTAAACATCCCACAAACTGTTTTATTAGCTTCTATTCCTAAGCCTCTGTGGCTTTCTCAGAAATCTATATGATTGGAATCAAGTAGTCTGTGCTCTTTGCAAAATGACTTCTTTTATTTAGCAATACGTGTTTAAGATATAGCCATGTGGGCCAGACAGGCAGCTAAGTGGGTGAAGTAGGCTTGTTGTATAAGCCTGACTATCTGAGTTAAATTCCTAGAATTTGCATAAAGGTGGAAAGTGAGCAATAATGATACAAAATTTTCTTTTGACTTCCACATACGTACTGTAACGTGGCAGTATCTCACACCCACATACATATCAAACACATGCTTAATAATAATAATAAAATCATTTAAAAGAAGATGTGCCCATGTCTTTTGTGGCACAACACCTCATTGTTTTTAATTATGAATAACATTCAATCTGATGATGTGCTACTGTTTAATCTATTTCCTTGTGAAAGCATACATTGCTTACAGATTGGTAATTATGACTAAAGCTGATGCAAACATTCCTGCTTAGGGATTTGTGGACTTGCATTTTCAAAAGGAGCTGAGCAAATACCTCTGAGGGTGAGTGCTGAGATGTTCCTTGAGCTGGAGCTTGGCAAAAATTTCCTACTGCCTTCTGAAATTTTATCATTTTAGAGTCTTGCCAGAAATTAATTTGTTTTGCTAGTACTTGGAATATTTTTTCATGCATGTACATAAAAGACATTTGTAATTTTTAAAAAAGTCCTTTTATTGCTGTTGTTAATATAATTCTGGCTTCAGAGGATAAGGAAGCATGCTGTGTATGTTTCTATTTTATAGGCAGAATGTGAGGAAATTGTGATATTTTTATGCACAATGTTTAGATAGGATTCACTGTCAAAACCATTGGGCTTGACGATTTTTTAAATATATATATATAGTTAATTATCATTTCCTTAAGACATACAGGTTATTCCCTTTGTCTTTTTCCTACTGGGATTTTCACTAGTTTATGTCTTCCAAGCATTATTCCTACCATTTATGATATTGGATTTGTAGACAGAAAACTGTCAAAAGTGATTACCATCTTTTCAAAGTCCATGGAGCAGTTCTCTTGATCTACTTTAAAAATTATTTTTGCTTAGTGAGTATTTGTCAGATCTATCTATCTATCATCTATCTATCTATCTGTCTGTCTATCTATCTATCTATCTATCTATCTATCTATCTATCTTCTATCATCTATCTGTCTATCCATCCATCCATCTGTCTGTCTATCTCTATCTCTCTTCCTCTTCCTACTCTGTCTCACTTTACTTTCTTTTCCCTCCACTCTACTTTCACTATAGTTTTACTAGAGCCACTGCAGTCTTTTTACAAAGAAATTGCCTCTATTTCATTAAAATTCCCTACTTTATTTCCTTTCAAGGAATGCTTTTCTAGGTTACTTCTGTTTCTTTTCTATTCCTTGTTTCGGGCTTGACTAAGTCTTTTCTTCTAGTTTCCTAAAACAGGCGTTTTTCAATAACTTTTCAGTTTTTGATCTATAAATTATCTATAAATTAATCTCTTCATGTTTTAAAATATACTTTGTATGATTTCTATTGTTTTAAATTTGTTAATGTGCTTTATGGATCAAGTGTGATCTCTCTTGGAAATGTGAATATTGGACAGAACATTGAAAAAATGAAAACTCTAAAAAGTTGCATAATGAAACACTTTTCTTTAGACTTTGCGTGTGAGTGTGTGTGTGTGTGTGTGTGTGTGTGTGTGTGTGTGTTGTGTTGTGCTATAAGATACACAGGAGTACCAGAAGAGGTTTAGATTCCCAGAAGCTGGTGTACCAGGAATTTATAAACCACCTGATGAGGGTGGTTGTTGGAATCATAATTCCCATCTTCCAATAGAGCTGTAAATGTCCTCAATCTGGGAACCATCGCCCCAGCCTCTCTAAACTCTATACTTACTACTTTGATACCTTCTTGTTTACGCATGGTGCAATCTCTAGTACATTGATACATTATTGCTTTAATCATTTCATTATCATTTATTCATGGGGGTAGGATAAACAAAATTCTTTTATCTTAACATTGTCTCTGATACTATTCCTTTTATATGGTTGTTGATTCAGATATCTGGCTTCTATTATTATCACCATCCTGAACTAATTTTGTATATGATATGGTCAGTTTAAACACATTTCCTCAAGTTCTGTATGTATAACACAATGTGTATGTCTCTTCATTTCTGAAGTACTGTTTTACTTGATGTAGATTCTTATTTTATTCTTTTATTATACTTTAAGGAAAAAATAGGATCAGAATACAGAGGAGAATGTTTTTTGAGTAAATTATAGGTGAAAAAACAATCAGATTCCAAAAACTGATTTCTCAAAATAAAAAAACAAATATTATTTTAATGGCCATTTAAAAAATTAATGCTGATACAGGGAAAGTGTGTGTCTTTGAGTTCAAGAGATGCTTTTTTGTTTGTTCGTTTGTATTTTCAAGAACGGGATTTCTCTGGGTAGTTTTGATGCCTGTCCTGGATCTCGCTCTGTAGACCAGGCTGGCCTTCTACCTGGTTCTGCCTCCTGACTGCTGGGATTAAAGGTGTGTGCAAGCACCGCTTAGCCAAGAGATGCTTTTTAAGAGAAGTTTTTCTCTCACCTGAGCTGAACTTTCATTCATGCATTAGGGTGCTGGATTCTCGTGGTCACACAAAATTTGCACTTAGTTTGAAGGTGCTTGTCTCCTAAATCAAAGAAGGAAATTCATGAATGATAGAGGTCAAGTTTTACAAAGAAGTTTATTAAAGACTCATAGGTGGGAGCTAGAGAAAGGGGACTGGAGGGGTGAACGAAATGAATGAACGAAAGTTTGACTAAGTTATACCTCTCAAGGATAGTAAGATTATGGAGATTGTTGGTAGTATGAGAGGGAGACGGGGAGAGAGAGAGGGCAAGCACACATCTCATGTACAGCAGAAGTTGGGCCAGGAAATAGGTATCACTTGGCTCCTGGTAGCGTGCTTTTACAGGAGTAATGGAAGACACTGGCTCTAAGCATGGTGGTCAGTCTAGTTGGTCCGTCCAGGAGATATACAGGTGCCTTTCCTCAGCAGTCACACACCCACTCATGGCTTCTAGGCAGATGCTTATTAGAAGAAATGACAAGCAGCCAGGTGCCAGCATGGTCTTCTTGCATTTCTGTCCTCTAGCAAGAACATGCCTAAAATGCTGCTTCAGGGTCCATGTTCTGCTCCAGCGATTTCTGTCTCCTGCTCTGATTGATGTGATGTGTTACATCTTTTATTATTTTAAATATTTCACCCCATCCTTGTTTGGAATTATCCTGACAGCAAGTCTGCTGTCAATCTCTGTTCTTCTTTTCTATAGATAAGGTGCCTTTACCTTCTCCCTCTAGATTTTATTTTGGTTTCATTTTCTGCTGTTGAATGTGCTATTCATTAGCTTGTCTTCTTTTTCTGCTCTTAATTATCTGGCTAGATGCTGTCTTCTTCCTGCTCTGAGGTTTATTACCTGTCATTATTTGTGGCAAGCATTGATGCATTGTTACTTCAAATAATTATTCATTTCCACTGCTTCTCTTTATTCTCTGTTTTTCCAATTTTGCGTTTAAACCATTCCCCCAAATCCCACCATTCCTACAGGTTCCATTCTGTCATTTTATTTCATTTATTCTTTGAATCTTAGTTTGGCATGATCCTATTTCCTGCCTGGAACCTCTCTGCTTTCTTCATGAGCTGTGTTGAATCCATCCAGGAGATGATGCTATAGACATCCTTCATTTCTTTACTGATGCTTTTGAAGATTAATTTTATTTTTAAGTATGTGTTTGTGTCTGTTTGTCTGTCTATATGTGTCTGTACATGTATTTGTGCACACGAGTATGTGTACCTATGGAGGCCAGAGGTGCCCGATACTACCTGGGTTGGAGTTACTTGAGAACGTGAGCCACAAAACATGGGTATTGGGAATCAAACAATCATATCACTTAACACCGAGCCATCTCTCTATCACCCTTTCTTTGTGTTTTAGATTTCTAACATTTCCTTTTGAGTTTTCCTCACAATGCCTTTATCCTTGCTCACATTATAAACTATCCATCCTCACATAATTTTTTATGAATGATTACCATATTAATCTAAGGTTCTTCTGCTTTTTTTTTCAATTCTCGTCTAATTATAGCATCTGAGTACCTTTCCTGTTTGCTTTGTGTGTTCACACTGCTGGTTGTCTTGCAATTTAATGCATCTGGTAGTGTTTGGCTGGAGGCTGGAATGTTTATGTCAGGTCATAGGCAGTAAGGAAAACCATATCTATACATTTACACCAATGTTATTAGGTTGGAGTTCTAGTTAAAAATTTTTCGTATTAAAAGACTTGGGTTTTTTTAGGTTCTTGCTTTCTGTGTAGGTTTCCTTTTGATTTGCTTTCCCACCTGCCTCTTGATTTTGGTCCTAAATCCTCCTCAGTGAGTCTGTGCAAGGCACGGCTTACTGTTCCTGTGAGACACTGCTACACTGTAGCTCTGTTCCTTGGAGGAAAGTTGTGTGGCATACACAGTATTCGGCAGTCTTGTGATGGTCTCCATCTGCTGAAAAGAGAAGATTCTTGGATGAGAGGTGAGGGCTGTACTCATCAGTGAATACAAGGATAACTATTTAGAATGTAGTTAGGAATCATGTGGGTTTTAGCTGACTGGCAGAAGAAAGCTCTTCTAAAAGATCCAGGACCTCACCAGCCCTGGGAAGTTGGGTAGGTCTTGTATAAGATTAGCGGGACCAGCCTTAATATTATACATCCCAGGGGCTCAGGAGAGAGAACTACTAATGGTGAGGACTATTTTCGGGAAATAGAATCTCAGCACACTGAGCTCAATGGTCCACTTGCTTAAATTCCTCTGGCATAACATTCTATATCCAAAGCTTCAGTTCTGTTTTTGTGCCTAGCTCCTTTCTTGCCTGATTTCTCTCTATACTTATCAATTGCTCCCTCTAAATTCTATCTTAATTCTCTCGTCTTAATTCTGCCTCATCTAGGTCCTTTTCAGCTTGTTCTTGCCCAGCTAGTACTTCCCCATCTGGCTCTTCCTCATCTTCCATCTCATTTCTCTAGTACTCTCTTCTAGTCCTTCAATCTAGTTCTTCCCCATCTCAGTTTGTTCCTCTCAAGTTCTTACCCATCTAGATCTTCCATTCTCTTTTTTCTTCTCTGTCCCCTGGTGCCCTGGGAGTCCTGGTTTATATACACTTACAAGCAGTAAGCCCTTGGCAGTGCAAAGCCAGGCTTCCAGTGTCAAACGGAGGGGTGGTAAGAATCACATAGAGGCAATAATTGTTAATTATCATTTGCAACCCAAAAGGGAAGTGACTAATGGGAAATGAATTAACTAAAGGCTAAATTCAGGTAATATCTAAGAAGAGGGATCTTATGTGCTCAACTATAATCTTAAATGTGATTGGTAGAAAATGTTAAGAATCTCTAAGTTGCTAGGTCAATGGGAGAAAATAAAACTGTCTTCTTTTTTCCTGTGGCTCCTATCTGTCCAAACTATCTGCTATTTTTCTGCAGGGTTGGGAAAAGTGTGCTCAGTCGCTAGGCTACCTGTGTACAGAAGGTTGCCTCTGGTGACAGTTAAAGGGAGATCTGGAACTAGAGGTAAGGTTTGGGAAAGGAGGAAGTAAAGTTTAATTGGCACATCTGCCAGGCCTTCTCAGACAAGTAGCCTGGATGCTTAAGTCTGTTCTTAGAGAGTACAGAAGTATCTCTGATAAGGTACTTTCCTCCATCTGGGGATGGACCTAGCCGGATGCTGCCAATGATAATTACAGGGAGGCTTGAATTGGGGTTCTGGCTGAGCATAGCTGTCAGCGCAGAAAGTTATCTAAATATTTCCTAGAAGTGGTTAGGTAAGGAGTTAAAGGTCTATAAAGTTAGTAAGGCTGTAAGAAAGGAGGGTCCGAGCTGAATTGTGTAAAGCTATTACTTAATGTCCATCTGACCTGGGCAGTGTCTCCTTGTGGAATTTACCTTAAATCAGGAGACTTGCATGCGGACTGTTATTACTGCTAGTCCTTGAAAGTGGCCAAGGGAGATATCTGATTTCAGAGAAAGCCTTTCCTGAGGCTGTTCTCCAAATACCTGGAATGTGTATGTCCAGAGAGTGATCAGTCCACATTGTTAGCCCTTCTTAGGGAAAAGTCAATTAGGAAAACTCTGAAGGCACACATGATTTTCACAACAGAATACAGCTGATATATAACAAGCCAAGTAACACCAAAAGCTCCTTGGAATTTGGCTTCCTCTGGAGGAATTTCTTGATCCCTCCAGGTAGTGACTTTGCCATAACCAGTTGAGTTCTTATGATATATTCCTGCGGTCTGTAGCAGGTGGGTTTCCGGTACTAAGTGTGCTTTTCCTCCTGTTGAGCAGGTCTCAAGTCCAAGTTGGCTGCTGTTGGTGACTGCCAAAATATACATGCCACTATGGCATAGTTTAGGGGTATCTTGCCATGCCTGTCTGTGTTGTGATTCCTGACTGTTTCCTTCCTTTGGTAGCTTGCATGGCACTTGCTGGCTCCATGAAGTTAGTCCTCAAGCCAGAGGCTTTCCAGTCAGAACCAAGTTCAATTTTCTGGGTCATATGTCTGAAGTGCATTGTGTCTTCAACAATAGGGATTTACCTTCCTCCTCTGGGAGGCAACCAAGGGTAATAGCAACAGGCTCCTGGAACTCACATAAACAATGAAGGGGATTTTTCAAGCTTAGTATTGTGATTTTGCTAGATAGTCCATAGCTCTTCTGACTCCAGGATATATATGCTATCTTTATAAAAGCACATAGTACCTGAAAGCTAGCATAATCTTTCCCCAGTTCTTCTTTTACTAGTCACATACACAAATGTCATACTATTAATCTTGAGGCTATGGTCTATAGACACATTATATAAAGGGTCACTCAAGCTAGTTAACATATTAGTTCACCAAGTATTTTATTTTCAATCATGATACTAACAATCCATCCACTTTGCAATTGAGATTTTAAAATTATTTTTAAAATTTGTAAAGACATGTGTGCTTAGTTGTCATAAAAACTTAAAGGGAATTTAACATTTTAGGTTTAATAGCTATGTGAAAGATTAAAACTGTAATTTAACTGGTATACTTTTGCTTGCAATGAAGTATGCACACATTATAAATTAATGAAACAATGTGCAACATCTTAGACACTAGAAAATATTATGATGTAGTAGATGTAATATTGAAGTCATTCAATAATAAAGATATAGAGTAAAATGTTCAAGTATTAAAATATTGTTAATTCATTTTAATTACTATAGGTCTTTAGTCACTGTGGCATTTATATCCCATTAAATGCTCTTAAAAATAATGCATCCAGCCAGGCAGTGGTGGCTCACGCCTTTAATCCCAGCACTTTGGAGGCAGAGGCAGGTAGATCTCTGTGAGTTCGAGGCCAGCCTGAGCTACAGAGTGAGATCCAGGACAGGCTCCAAAGCTACACAGAAAAACTCTGTCTTGAAAAACCAAAAAAAATGCATCCAATGATATTAAGTTATCATTCATAATGGTGTGTGAATAATATCCTTTCCTGGAATTGTTTTGTGATACTGTTTAAATATCCACCTTAAAATATATAAGGGTAACAATCCCCACAGCATCTGACACCATATCAAGCTTGATCTTCTCACTCATTCCCTCCATACAGCCATGGTCACCTCTGCTGTTAGGTGGGTATTCCAAGTATTTATTTTTTATTGAGATATGATTGTATTAACCACCTGAAAATGAAGACGCAAATTTAGGAACATCCTTGAGAAACAATGCTTCTAAATGAGGTAATTGACACAGGACAATCAGATTCTGAAGACAGGTGAAGAGTGGTCATGGAGGGATTTCCATCCACAAGACTTACTGTGCTGCTTTCATAGTTATGCTCTGGGTATTGTTTCTCGACCTGTCTTTTCCCTGCCCTGTATAGGACTGTGTAACCTCCATAGAAGACCTCAGTTACAGAAACACATTTCTGATCTCCACCAGTGTTGCAGCTGATTCATTCCTCAGCACTAGTTCATGCTCCCCACTGTTAAATATCTTCCCCTTTGCAGTAGAAGCCCCTAAAATCAATAGTTTCTAAGATCACCTCACTGTCCCCCTAGAAACTGTTCAGGAATGTGTCATCTGCTCCTTGCTTTCATATTTCTACCCCGGAAACGTCTTTACATAGAATCCTATAGAAAGAGGTCAGATCATGATCCTTCAGTTTAAACCCCAATGAAAATTTAGGGATGTACAGTAGCATACTGATGTCTAAGATGGCCAGCAGTTTGCATATCATCAGAGTCCTAATCCCTTTCAGGCTATGTCTTCTCTCATTCACCTCATACAGCCATGATCACCTCTGTATTGATCACCGATCATGCTCTAAGGGTAGGACTGTCTACTAACCTCATTACTTCACTTTTGCCTTCACCCTGGGGTCTAAGACAGTGTCTGACAAGAGCATGTTTACTCCTCAGTAGGTTCTAGAACTTTCTTTTTTAAGGCTCCTTCAGTTTCAATATTTTATTAAGAAAATTTTATTCATTTTTACATACTAACCACAGATCTCCCTCTCTTCCCCCCTCCTGCTCCCCCAGACATCCCCGTACAACCCACCCCTCATTACCTTCTCAAGCAAGGTAAGGCCTCCCATGGGGAGTCAGTAGAGCCTGGTACATTCAGTTGAGGCAGGTCCAAGCCCATCCCCTACATCAAAGCTGTGCAAGGTATCCCACCATAGGTAGTGGGCTCCAAAAAACCAGCTCCTCATTAGTACACTCCTTAGTAGGCTCCAGAACTTTCACAAAAGAAGTTCCCAGTCTACTATAAGGAAGTCAGCAATCCCACTGTGGACTCAGGGTAGGAAGTCAGTAGTCCTGCAATGGGCACAGATGTGTCTCCATTTGTAACTGATAATCTCAATAAACTGGTCTTTTGCATAGATCATTCATTGCCTTAAGTCACTTATTGACCTTCAAATTTCCTGGTGTTTTTTTTTTTTAATAGGGTATTACTTAAAATTTATCTTTTTAAGAAATTGTTAAAATATTTCCTGTCCCTTGAGGTCACTGACAAGAGTTATTTCATATTCTTTCCTCTTTGAATTAAAGGCTTGTAAGTAAATAGACCAGACACCTTTGACTCAGAGCACATACTGGCAAGCTTGTGGTGGAATTGGACAAATATAACCTAGCAGCTGCTTGCTGTTCCATCTTAAGTTAAGAATATCTTTATCATATAAATAATCAAAATACAATTATTTCATAAATTATGAAAATTTTAGAAATTAATACCCGTGTCTGTCGATCTCTGTCCTCTCAAAAAAAAAAAAAAAAGGTAAATCTTCCATCCATGACATCTATAAAATGTGAAACTTTCTACAGAAAGTCCTTATGGGTGTGTTGAGACGGCTTCATGCTAGATTATGGTGGGCTCCCAATCCGAGGAGCCGTTTTCATGTTAGGATCTGAAAACAGTCAAAATAGCATGATGGAGATAATGGCAGATATGTGGGTAATGCAGCTATAACTCAAGGATTGCTAAGACGGTAGGCAACTACCAGCAACTGAGTGAGACATAGACTGCCATCAGCTTGATGAGGGCTTTAGGCTTCCAGTTCCGTGATTTCTGTTGTTAAAAGTTACTTAGTTTGTGGAAATTTCTTCAGGTGGCTGTAGAAAGCTAGCTTAGTATCCATCAGTAAAGTACAGTTCAAAGAGCCATGCTCACTCCTTCCATCCAGTATTTAACCATGTTCACAATGCCAGGTTGGGCGAGTAGTAGAGACTGTCATTCCTCCAAAGCCTAAAACATTTATTGTCTGACTTTTGTCCAGACAGTGTGTGGGAAAAATCGCTCCAGACTTTGAGGTCAGGATGCATATTTTGGGTATGGGTTTCTAAGGAAAGCATGAGAGTCACAGGATGAAAAGTAATTCTGAGTTCTCTTACATACAGAGAATGAGTTTGAGGTTTAATGAATATGCAAATGCTTGCCCAAATAACATGTTTCTACTGCTACAAAAATATGTTAATATCAAGATTGTGTATATTTTTTCTAAATTCTCCTTATTTTTTTTTTTTTTTTGCATTTAGACTTTGTCATTTGATGTATTACATACACACAAGACAACATGATGCCTTCCTAGGCTCATGTTAGAAATCCTGAAAAAGTAGGGAATCTGAATAAGGTTCATTAAAAACAACGTCAAGAGCCAAACACAAGCCTGTCTCTACCTCTGTAGGAGGCCTAAGATCCAGTTTCTTGATTCATGTCAGTTTTAATCATGTTCCAGAGGCCTGCCACAGTGGAGATTCTGAAAGGTACTATCAATTACCTACAATCGAACACTAGTGCTGTTTGCCTCGGGCCCTTACTCTGCAATACCCAAGATTTGGGAGCATGGCAGAGCAGGCATGCTGCCAAACCTGGTGATCACCTCAAGCCATCCTCAAGTATTCAGCTGCTTGAGCTAATTATCTATTCTGAATGACAGTGTGTGTGACAAGAGACACTCCCGGAGACTGCTTCTCCAATCAACTAACCAATACAGTCAAATTTTAGTCCCCCAATTATACAGAAATTAAAAAAGTATAATGCCTCTGGAAAAGCAACGATCATGGAAAGGGAAAAACAATCTTGCAAACTCAAACTGTAACTGAGAGAGCATGTCCCACACATGGCATTTCCACCTACACTTTTATTTAAGAAATTGGTGCTGGATCTCTATTTTCTGGAATATTTGTAGAAATATAAAGCCAGGAGACCCAATATTTTGCTCATGGTTGTAACCAAAGCAACTTGAGATAGGATGAGTTTATTTGAGTCCATAGTTTGAGGAGTGGAGTCTATCTTAGAGGGGAGGTGTAAGACGAATTGCTAAACAGTCTTATTAATTAAAAACCTGACCCTGGTATTGGGGTGAATGCTGAAAGATCAGAGAAGCAGAACAAGCCACAGCTAACCTTACCTTGCCAACTTCTCAGCCAATCCTGTTTCCTTAAACTGGAAGCCTCTGAGACCTCATCTGAATGGATCTTAGCTGAACTGCTGCTAAAAACCTAAAAGTTTAAAAGCCTCTAGCTCCTGGTCCTCATGCCTTATATACCTTTCTGCTTCCTGCCATCACTTCCTGTGAGGTAGATGGCCTCATGGAGGTGTAAACAGCTAGAGGCTGTTGTTAGGGAGCTTTTATCTATCTATCTATCTATCTATCTATCTATCTATCTATCTATCTATCTATCATCTATCTATCTATCTATCTATCTGTTTGTTTTATTTAAAAAAATGTTTCTTTCCTTTTACATACCAACCCCTTTTCCACCTCCCTCCCCTTTTCCTGCTTCCCCTCACCTACCCCCATTCCATCCCAATCCCCTCTTATAGAGGGTAAGCCTCCCTTGGGTAGTCAACACAGGCTGATATACCTGTTGGAGCCTGATCTAAAGATTTAGCCCCTTGGCTGGGGAGCTTTTTTGTGTCTCAGCAGAGTAGACAGAGAGGGGAGTTCAGATATTCAGCTGTCCATCTATCTCTCTTTCCCACTTTTATTATGTTCAGGACCCCAGCCTATACGAGTGTGTCTGCCCTCATTCAAGGCAGGTCTTTCTCTTCAGGTAATCTGCTTCAGAAATACCCTTACATACACACACCCTCATTTGTGTCCTAGGTGGTTCTTTTTTCTTAAATCCAATTAAGTTAACATTTGAAATTCGTGACCACAGAACAGAAGGTTATACACTTTCTGAGAAAAAAAATAGAAAAATTATGTTCCCAGACAACTTAAGATAAAAGTAGTGACTTCCTGTAGTGACATTTAGATTTATTGCTTGTGGAGACGGTGGCTTCTATTTTAGGGAAATAACATGATTTCTATATGGAGAAGAAGATGGGCAGGCTTGGCTCCATCCGCCAGTACAATCTACTTGAGATTCTAGTTTGCCAATTTTCTACCCTCTCTCCTGTGGTCTATTATGTATCCCAGGTATGTAGTAACCGCTGATTCCTCACTGTCTGTACCTTTTATTCTGTTGCTGGGATAAAACTCTGACTAAAAGCTAGTAGATAAAGAGGGTGTTACTTTCAGTTTTACATATCCATATCATAATCCTTCATTGAGGGAAGTCAGAGAAAGAACTCAAGACAAAGGCTTGAACCAGAAATGGTGCTTCTCCCTAGCCCACTCTCTAACTCAAGCTCAGCCTGATTTTCTTATAGTCAAGGACCACAAGCCCTGGTACTATATGTCCCACAATGGGCTTGGCCCTCCTACCTCAAACAGAATCAAGTCAATGCAAAGTCATGCCCAGAGGCCAATCTGATGTAGGCAATTCTTATATTGAGGCTCCCTCTTCCCAGGTAACTATGCATTGTATCAAGCTGACAACCAAAGCTTCCCAGCACACTGTCTACTCAATCTCCTGGAACTGGGGCTCAGGGAACTAACACTACACTGTTACTCTTGCTGTGTCATTTACTGTCTCTAATAAGCTTTATTCAGAGGCATCTCCTTTTACAATTGTGTGTGTTTGTTGTGTGTCTGTGTTATATCTTTTACTTTCCTTATTGTTATGATAAAAGAGCTGAACTAGGGAGTAAAGGAAGGAAGAAGGGTTTATATTGGTTTATAGTTTGAGTGGAGGTGAAGCATTGTGGGAATATCATGACAACAAAAGTATAAAGCTACTGGTCACATTGGATCTGCAGTCAAGTAGCAGAGAGTGATGAATGCTGGTGCTCAGCTCTGGTTCCTTTGTATCCAGCCCAATGAATGATGCTGCCCAAGTTTTAGTCTGTGTCTTCTTGTCTCCATTAGCCTAATCAAAACAATCCTTTAAATGCATGCCAGACACATATCTTTTGGGAATGCTAAGTCTGATTAAGTTTGCAATCAATATTAATCATAACTTGTGCATGTATATGAGCATCTGTGTATAAGTATACAATTTATGTTAGTCTGACATATTAGCATTTCAAAAATATGAAATTTATAACATTGATACTACCTTATTTTATTGATTTCAGGAAATATTTGAGATAAAACAAAGCTAAAAATTACTTTTCTTCCTGTAAGTCAAAATAATTGTTGTCTTTCAGGTTAATTATGTTTTTTCAGCCCTTACCTATAATGGAGATTTGGGCAGTCTTTTCCCTCAGTAATATGTGAGAATTCATGACCCCTAGTAACTGTAAAAGAATATCTCTATTACTATAGCTCTGTAGAACAGCTTGAAATCAGGGATGTTGATACCTCTAGAAGTTATTTCATTGTACAGAATTTATTTAGCTATCCTGGGTTTTTGTTTTTCCATATGAAGTTGATAGTGTTCTGTCAATACCTGTTAAACATTGTTTTGGAATCTTGATGGGGATTGTGTTGAATCTATAGAGACTGAGAGAAGGAGAGTAAGAGAGTGAGAGCTGAGTTAGATAACCCAGACCAAAAAAGAGAAACATGAAATGTACTCACTTATAAGTGGACATTAGCTATAAAGTAAAGGATAAGCACCCTACAATTCACAGACCCAGAGAAGCTAAAAGAGGGGGGGGTACATACATTTCCCTGGGAGGGGAAATAAAATAGATTTTGAGGGTAGACTAGGGTCAGGAGGGATCAGGTTGGGGGATGGAGGTAGTGAGTACTGGGAGAGATGATTGGACTTGAGGAGGGGCGTGAGGTAGAAGCTTAGTACAATGGAAACTCCAGGAATCAACAAGGATGATCCTAGAAAAGACTCCTAGCAATAGAGGATATGGAGCCTGAACTGGCCATCTTCTGTCACCACACAAAGCTCCAGTGCAAGAATTGGGAACCCAGCCACAAAAATCTTTGACCTATAATTTGTCCTGCATGCAAAATGTGCTGGAGTAAAGATGGTACAGAACTTACGGGAGTGGCCAACCAATGACTGGTCCAACTTGAGACCCATGCCACAAGAAGAAGAACAGTCATGACATTGGTTGGAGGGTCAGGAACCAGAGGCAGGATAGCCCAGAAGCCTAGGGTAGAACCAAACATGTCCCACAAAAATAAGTAAATGAGATGATCACTGATGATTCTCGGCTATACTGTAAACCTGGGTTTAGCATAATCATCATCAGAAAGGCTTTGTTCAGCAACTGATGGCGGCAGGTACAAAAACCCACAGCCAAACATTAAGTGGAGCTTGGAGAGTCCCATGGAAGAAGACAAGGAAGTATTTGTTGTAGGAGCCAGAGGTATCAGGGACACCACAAGAAAACAGCCCACAGAATCAACTAACCTGGTTTCATCGGGCCTCACAGAGACTGGAGAAACAATCAGGGAGCCTGTATGGGTCTGACCTAGGACCTCTGCATGTATGTTATTGTTGTGTAGCTTACTGTTCTTGTGAGACTACTAACAGTGGGAGCAGGGGTCCTCTCTGACTCTTATGCCTGCTTTTGGGACTTTTTCCCTCCTACTGGGTTGCCTCACCCAGCCTTTAAATGAGGGGTTGGGCCTAGTCCTATTTTAACTGGAAACGCCATGTTTGGGTGATATCCCTGGGAGGGCTGCCCTTTTCTGAAGAGAGAGGAGAAGTGGATCTGGAGGAGATGGGAGGTGGGTGAAAGGGAGGGATTAAGATGAGAGGGGGAGGGGAAATTGCCATGGGGAAGAAATATATGAGAGAAGAAAAAAAATATAAATGAAAAACAAATATCTCTAAAATAGTTTCTTCGGGTTGTAGAATCCATCTTCATTTGAGGCAGCCAAGGATTTATTAAGAATCTTTTGGAACTGTGGATATTATTGGTTTAGCATCACAATGGAGAGATGATAATTCTCCAGAATCAGAAGCAGCCTTCAATAGTAAAAGGGAAAATGTTTTAAATTACCCCATGCCGCTGTACCTGGGCAAAATAATTCAACAGAGAGTTTGACCTATTTTCCAGAGTCCTTCAGTGGACCTCCTACTTTATCCACAACAATACCATGTTTGAAAACAGTCTTTGGTAGCCCTTCAAAACACATTGTTTTTAACTCATGTTTTCTATGAGTCTTTTGGGGAAAACATTCTTCAGTTTTTGTTTATTTTTTTACTGGAACCTGAATCTTAGCACTTGCTCCTGAAGCAGAAAGCTAGACAGATTTCATAGTTGAGTTTGTATATGACTTCCTTAAACAGAGCTGTTTGTAGTGTTTATTTCCCCTGATTTTACATTTACATTTCTTTCTTTACTAAAGAGCTCTGTTCCATTCAGACTCTGAAACCAATACAAACATGTTCTACTTTGATACCAAACAGCATTAATTCAGATGAAAATATTTATTTTCTCTATATCACTGATCTTACCACATAAACATCAGTACAGGGGCCTGAGTTGAGGCGACCTAACTAAGTAACTCAGCCTTGTCAATCTTTCTTACTGAAACCCCCATGCTTATTTCCTTCTAATTCCAAATCTTTTACTGTTAGAATGTTTGTTTGTTGTTACACAAAACTGTTCTATCTTCATTGTTATAATTATGGAGCAAATACATTATTTTAAAGATCTTAACACACACCGTTTGTTTCTCACAACCTTACAGGTTGTTTTAGAAATTTAAAAGAACACATTCAATGAATAATATTTTTACAAACCAAAATTTGAAAATATTCAGCAAAGAATTCCTTTTCAAGGTCAACAAACTCACAAATAATCTATTACTAATGTTCAGAAAAGAATTTTTTAAGACTTATTTAAAGAAACTAGAAAATGACTTCATAAAAGGGAACATTATATTGTTTGGAACATTTTCCCATTTGTTTGATCCTGTATTTTGTCTCCACCCAAGTATTTTTTCAGGATCTCTATGTTTATTTGGGAATGTGTCTTGCATTTTGGTGCCTTTGCTATTCATTCTGACCATATTTCCCTTACTCTCTTTAATGAAGTTTATGTTACCTTACCTGAGTTGATGCTTACTGACCTTAGCATCACATTTTATACTATTGAATATGGTAAGTCCCCTGGTCTATTTCATGTTTCTACCAACAGTGAAAAAAGTACCTCCTTCTGTAAATTTTTCTAACGTTAGCTATTATCCATGTTTGTGATAATAATAGTTATTCCAACATCATGGAAGCTATATCTCCTTGTGGTTATAATTTACATTTCTCTTAAGACCATAAGAATATTTTCATTATTATTTAACAGTTTCATACATTTATATAATTAAGTTTATCACTTTCACCACCCATTCCCCTCTCTCATACCCCCTATCCCCTGTTGGAACTGTTCTATTCTATAAATCACTCTCCCTTCATATCTTCTGTTTGTACATTAACCATCAAATTTAATTAAAGCACTGGCATGGACAGTACATCATTTACTGGAATAAGGTCAATTAGCAGTGGCTACAGCAGCGAAGAAATGACATTTATATATCTTGTTTTGGAACAATTATATTCAGATATTTATCTATGATTTGATTGGACTACAGCAAAAGAGATACTGTGCTCACATCATTGTTCACAATACAAAGTGGGTAGGAACAAGCCAACATTTCATTGAGAGATGAATGGCCAAAGAAAATGAGGAATATCTTTCTGTGTTCTTTATGTCTTTTCATACCTAAATGTAACGTCCATTACATTTGGCAAGACTTGGAACTTAGGATCTTAGCTAGCATGCTAGTTCTTACCTTCAACCCTCTATCAATTGTTAGTGATTTTCAGAGAAGAATAAGATAGAGTATTCTTGATACATTAAAACCAGTTATTTTGTAACTAATGAGAAAAATTCATTTTTTTCTGTAATGTATTTGATTTCCCATTGATTATTATGTTTTCCAAGTAGATAACCATTTAAAACTAGCAAAACTTTCGACAGTTTTTTAAAGTGTTTCTAAAATGTTTAGAAAAAGATTAGTATAGTTTAAATATTTATTTTTGTTGTTTTTTAAATTTATGTGTGTGTGCGTGTGTGCGCGTGTCATGTGTACGTAGATGATCATGGAGTTAGATACCCTAGAATCTGCAGGTGATTGAGAGCTATGCAACTTGGGTGGCGGGAACTGAACTCAGGTCCTTTGAAAGAGCAGTACACATTCTTAACCACTGAGCCATTGATTGGTATTTTATCTCTAAAATTTAAATAATTTTTCAGGAATTCTAAGCAACTAAAGCCATGGTTTTTCTTAAAAAGAAAATTCAAAGCAAATGCCTTACTTAAGATTTCTAGTTCTGTGAAGAGACATCATGACCATGGCAACTCTTTTATTTTTAATTTATTTATTCATTTTGTGTACATGAGTGTTTTATGTCAGAAGAGGGCACCAGATCCCACTATAGATGGTTGTGAACCACTATGTTGTTGCTTGGAATTGAACTCAGGACCTCTGAAAAAGCAGCCAGTGCTCTTAACTGCTGAGCTACTGATCTAACCCCTAACCACGGCAATTTTTATAAAGAAAAACATTTAATTGTGATGGTTCACTTACAGCTCAGAGATTTAGTCCATTATCATTATGACAGGAAATAAGGCAGCATACAGTCAGACATGGTGCTAGAGAAGGAGCTGAGAGGTCTCACATCTTGACTCACAGGCAACAGGAAGTGGTCTGTCTCACTGGGTATGACTTGAGCATATATTAGACATCAAAGCTTGCCTCCCCAGAGACACACTTCCTCCAGCAAGACCACACCTACTCCAACAAAGCCACACCTCTCAATAGTGCCACTCTGTTTGGGGGTCATTTTCTTTCAAACCCCCACAGCAACCAAAGCCATGATTTTCTTATAAGTCCATTTTCTTTCTGTCTCAAAGCTTCTGTATTGTTATTCCAACTGATGTTTCAGTTTGTGTTTGTGTTTATTTATATTTAGAAAATATGTCTTACCCAACAGTCATCCACTACGTTTGTATGTATTCAGTCACTGCAATGACAGTTGCACCATTAATAATTCATGCTTTGCATGGAATACATGTAATAGGATTCTAGCATTTGCAATCTAAACCAGTTGTTCTTGGGGATGTCTTGAATTTCACTGGTTATCATGACCCAGTGATTTCACTCTGAGGGAGCAAAAAGAAAGGAAAAAAAGATAAAAGCTTTTAGTACTTAACTCTACACATAAATGTGCAGTTAGAGAGCTTTGAGAATATGACATGGCAATATTTTATTCTAAGGATTTTTTTTTGAGGACATTTGCAAATTAAACACTGTGTCTGACTTATGGCACTTTCATTTGTATTGTAGAAGGATGCACTATCCCACTTAACATGATATACTGTAGTGATATTTTCTGAAAAAGTCACTGCGTTATCAAGCCTCTTAAAACATCTTTTGGCTGTGATGATTTAGTGGCTCGAATAAAGTGAATTTGTTCAATCAATCTTTTTGTTCCTTAATGAATTCCGAGGTTTTGTCTATTTGCTTTTTATTTATATGCTTCTCCCTGTCTTTACATAATCTATTGACTGCTTTATTCCTAGCTAACAGAGGTTGCAAATACAACTATTTTCCCTAATAAATTAATGTATCATAAGAAAATTTTGCATGAATTTGCTAAGACAAATTCCATTCTTCATTTCGAAGAAGTCTAGTTATGCCACTTTGAGTCTACACTTATGACCAAGATAAAATATGAATTCTTATTCTCTTCAAATGCTCCTCTTTAGAAGTATGTATATTTAATGGTTATGGCTCTTTTAACCTTTGTTTTCTTCAATTGTTGATATATATGTACATAAATACAACCCAGTCAGTGTATAACATTATTTGTATGCATATGTTTTCAGGGCTGACTCTTTGGTATCAGATATCCTATTGGTGTGCTCTTTCCTAGAACATTGATATATTTTGTAAATTGAAAAAAAATTGAGGTCCAGCTTCTATCAGAATGTCACACTCTTTGAAAATGCACTTTGTCTTTCTTTCTGAGGGACAGAATCTCCACCAAGCACATTCTAGCTATTGAATCCACTTCTCAGGGTAGCAGGCTCAATCACTCTTGTACCATGAATGCAACTGGAAGCTAAAATTTGGCATCACTTCTCCAAATAGTAATACCAATGAGTGTTATATTTTACTATATTTTCTAAAGAAAAGTTAATTTACATTTCTAGTGCTAGTCAGGACAAATCTGATTTGGGAATGGTAGAAAATGTAAAATTATCAGAATAAAATTGTGGTATATCCATATTAGTTCTACTTCATGTGTTAAAGGTTGATTGTGAAAATATTCAAACATACATCATAATTCAAAGAATTTTCTATTAAGTATTTACTTAATTGCATACAAGTAGTTACCTGAGTTAATCTTTGTTGCTGAAATCAATATTTGCTGTTTCTGCTTTATTGTATACCATCCTCCTAACAATTTACAGCTGTTGGTTTGCCTTCCCTTCTATGTGCTCACACTGTAGTTAGTCATGAACTTTCATCAAGTTCCTTCTGCCACAGATCATTAAACAGATGTCTTTATCTTTAATGTTTCTCTACCAAAGTAAAACTTACACATGATGAAAAAGGTAAACCTTAACTGTACTGTTGGACGACAATTTATGAAAAAAATGTCTAAGCCTGTGATTCCCAAATCTGTCAATGTAAACTAATTCACCCTCACATCAGAGTTCACTCGCACAGCTGTTTAGCATCAGCTTGCATTCTCAATGGTTATCTTTACTGTGTTTTTAAAATCATAAATTAGGTTTGTCTATTCTATAACTTCATGTAAACAGAACATCCAGAATGCAATATGCTCTGGAAGGCTTTATTTGTGAGAGTCCTGTGTATCACTTCTCATTCCTTTATTGTTGGACAGTTTTTTTACTACATGAATATATCAGTCATTGATCTACTTAAAATTTAACAGGCATTTGAGTTCTTCCCAGAGTGGATTTATTGCGCATTAACTGGCTCTAAGCAATTTCACTTAAGTCTCCTTGTAAATTTAGTTTTCTATTTATGGTGGCTAAATATCTAGGAGTATTTTCTAAGAAACCATCTTAATGAATAAATTTTTAATTTTTGATTGATTTCAAATTTTAATATTCTTTATTATTTGAATTAGAATTATATTGGATTCTTTTATAGTTATTGTTAATGTTACTCACCTGGGTAAATGTTTAAGACATAAACATATTTACTCTTTTTTGTGTGAAAGTCCTGTGCTTTGGATTTATTTTAAGCTTAGTATGTACCTCGAAATAGTTTTGTATCTTTTTTTGTCCATGTGAATATCAGCTTTGTGTTATCATTAGTGAAAGGCTACTTGGTTCACAGGGCTCCTTCCCTTCTCCTTCTTTCCTTTCCTTTTTTCTTTTCCTTCCTTCCTTCTCTTTTTTCTTTTACTCTTGTTTTTTATTTATATATTTCTACAAATATTTTATTAATTATTTGGGAATTTCATGCACAGCCTACTTAAAAAAACTAGTACATAGAAAAATAGTTTGCATAATGTTCAAGGGTACTCTCTTCACTGATTCATTTCTATCCGTCATCTCTCTCCCTGTTGTTGTTGACAGGCTTTTCTGTGTTAAATCCCATCTGACTTCCTTGTAAACAGTATTCTGTTACCCTCTTTCCTTCATTTCCTCCATTATTTGAGTCTTCATTACCCCATCATGAGGTTTATTTTTTTTTCCTGGTTTCATGATCCACACCCATACCCCTATCCACATATGCACAAATATACAAATTAAAATTTTACGTGAGAGAAAATGTGATCTTTGTCTTACACATACTGCTTTACTTTTCCTAATATAATTTCTAGTTATCTCTCTTCTTTATGCAAAAGTCATGATACTTCTGAAAGATTTAAATTGTTGTCTATACGTCCTTGTTTTCTAAATCTATCCACCTGTGATTGGAAATTTAGCCTGGCTCCATTACTTGGCTTTTGTGAATAGTGTCATAGTAAGCTTAGATGTGGTAGTTTCTCTGTGGTAGAATTTAATCCTTTGGGTTTATGCCAAGGGGTTGTGTATCTTGATCCATTTCTAAAATATAAAAAGTGGCAGCAGTGTGATCCTCTAGTGTCCTGTTTCCTCTGCCTCATTGTTCTTTTAATGTGTCTTACCTCAAGGATTTGAAAAGGATATTTCTATTGTAACTATTCAAGTCAAGGTATATAATTCCTCATAAATCATTACACTTTGTAGAATGTTGTTAGACCATATACCTTGTTGTTCAGATGCCCTCATGCTTTAGTGTAGTGAAATTTTTTTAATTGTATTTTTGAGATTATAATTACAACATTTCTCACTTCCCTTTCCTGCCCCCAAATGCTCCCATATAACTCTCCCTACTCTCCTTCAAATTCTTTTTTTTTTTTTTTTTTTTTTTTTTACTATTTGTTATTGAACGATGGGTGTGTGTGTGTGTGTGTGTGTGTGTGTGTGTGTGTGTGTGTGTATTCCTACATTTAACCTGTTCCATCTATGTAGTGTTACTGTATGTATGATTTCAGGGCTGACAGTTTAACACTGGACAAACAATTGGTGAGCTCTTTCCTGGGGAAGACCACCTCTAACATAGTTGATTGTGTAGGGTTGAAACAGCATAGGCTTTCCCCCATCCACTTTGGCATGTTCATTGGATTTCCTTGTTCAACTCACATTTGCGTAGTCATGTTGCTGAGACTTCAGTGAATTTTATTAATTGGTTTCCAAAACCAACCAAGCATGCATACTGTTTTAAGTACTCACACCCTCTTTTATTTGGAATATAATATCTAAGATGCTTCAATCAATTCTAGCTTACTCTGTAAAACAATCACTCCAATTAATAATAAAATATGGGATGATCATGTTGCATGTTTAACTTCAAGGAATCTCCAATAGCTATTAAAAAATTACCAGCTTTTCATTCACCTCTTTCAGTTATTTCTCACAGGTAAGAAGGAGTTAGATAACTCAGTGGTTTTGTATATAATTCTGTGTCCTGTATTTTGATGTTCTACTTTGATGTACACCCCCTTTTCATCTACCTTATAAAACAAAGTGTAGGGATTGAGTCTACTTGTTTGTTTTTGCTGACATATTTCAAATATCAATTAGGATTGCATTAACCTAAACGTTATTGCTCTATGTTCTTTGTAAATTCATTTAAGCAATATCCTGATGATGACATATTGAAATGACTACAATAGTACATTTTTGGTCAATGTATGGATAATTTTGAAACACAACAAGTCTGTGTGAGTGGCAGATACCTAGCTGACCGACTTTGGCACTTCATGTCCAAGTGAAAGATTCCTTGATTGTCCTGACAGCGAAGGTAACAGGCACAGGAACAGTCTCCAGGTGTGTCCCCTAGAACCTAATTATAAACGACCCAAATATAACATTCAGGGTACCAAAGTACAAAAACAAATAATGCGTCTTCAATCATTCAAGCAATTAGTACATTTCAAATATTTCCACTTTAATTTCTGACAAGTGTCACCCATTGTGGGAGATCTCAATATGGCAATGTAGTTTGAATAATGTCTGGCAGGGTGGTTATTGTGCCAATTTAAATCAAATAATATCACTTAGAGTCTATTTCCATACACGTTGAGGAGAAATGCTACTTTTGACTTGAAATATACCATTAGTATTTTCATCAATAACCAAAGAGTGGACTCTCTGACATGAGAAACCATTGTTTGAAATGTCTATATATTCAAGAAAGTTTTCTGAACTCTCCAGGGTCCAACTTACCAATAATGGTTTGTTCTCTTTTGTTTTTGTTTTTCTTTATACACTAGGTTTGCATTCTGAGCATAGTGTGACTTGTTCATTGAGATGTTTATAAGTTTGTTTTACAAACACACATACACACACACACACACACACACACACACACACATTCTTAAAGGGCATCATCTATATGAGTAAGCTGGTAAACCAATTGACATTCTCTCTATATTTAATCAGTATAACTATACAAACTAAGGAACAAAGCAGCAGGCTCAACTGATTTTATTGTTACATTTGGCAGATGGAAAGAAATACTTGGCAGAGAGAGAGAGCAGAACTACTTTTAGGCTCTTTAGAGCATGTGTTAGTTATGCCGCAGAGATGCTATAGACACATACATGGTGCTTGTGCAAATGTGAACAGGTTGATAGGCCGCTGTCCAGGAGACAAGTTGGACAAGTTAGGAAAAGTTGCCCTGTGTAGAGCTACAGCTTTTGTTTTTCTATTTCACCCTTGAAACACAAGTCCTAAGTGACCAATGGCAGTTGTTCTTAATGTAGCTATGGCCCTGATGGGTGGTGGCCTCTGTGTGGATTCTACAAAGCTTCATAGTGCCAACCTTCTAGAAATGGTGTTAATTTGAATTTTCATTGGCATTCCTGACTTTAACATTTTGTCAACATAATTCAGCTTCCTAAAATACATTTTCCAGTTAAAGAAAAAAGTAAAAAAATTATTATAAATAACTAGAGAAAAAACCCAAAGCCTTAAAATAAGCCAGGAAGGATGTGTTTGCATGTGTTTCTTGTATTTTTCTTTTTTTATTTTTTCTATATTTTGTTTGTCTGTTTGACTACTTGTTTATTTTCTAAAGAGTAAAAAAAAGAAAGGGTATGATTTGTGTGGGTGGAAAGATAGAGAAGATGGGAGAGAAGTTGGGGGAAGGGAAACCATGATCAGAATATACTGCATGAAAAATTTTTTTCACTAAGGGAAACAGGGCTATGAAATACTCTAAGGCTTGAGTTTCTACAGGTAAGCTTTCATAATGATTCACAGCTCTATCAATTTTAATCTATTATTTCATTTGCTTGGAGAATTTGCATTTCTGTTTTGCACTGATGTCTGACCACCAAACAGACCTCTTTCTCAAGTATATGAAGAAAGAGCTAGGGTGTGGTGGCACACCTCTATAATCCCAGCACTCAAGAGGCAAAATTAGGAAGGTTTCTTTGAGTTCAAGGCCGACCTGGTCTACAAGCAACCTCCAGGACTACATAGAGAGCTCAAGTCAAAAGAATCAAAACAGAGTAACAACAACAATAATAAATATAACAAAATGCATAGAGAATGGGCAAATATCCCATCTATCATATAGGAGAAATTTTATGGCTTTAATCAAGGCTAAATATAAATATATCTGCAAAAACGTGTTTAAAGGTTAAATGTTGTATTTTTTTATTTGTTCAGTAGTATATGTTCAGTGCAATATAATTAAGTTTTTCTCACACAGGCTTACCAAAAATCAGTGATGCGTGGAAAGGACCTGCTCTGGAGAAGAAAACAGAAAAATACAGAGTATTGTTAAGGTCAGTGAGTCTTTACAAATGCAAGGGATAGTGATGACAAAATGACCTGAAATCTGTGTTCTGCCACCAAGGAAGTCTTGAAGAATAAGGCTGAGGAAAGAGAAGCCTGAAAAAGAGGCTTTGTAATAATATCAGTTACACAGGAGTCCATTGTTACATCTTTTAGGATAGTATCTGTTTTATTTCTTAGCTTCAATTGTCAATCTGTCCTTCGTCCTTCAGTCCCAAGTAGATAGTCACGAAATGATATAGGTTACTTTGCGTTTGCCAGACTAACTATATTCCCTAACTATGGTGAAAAAAAAATATATATATATATATATAATAGCTCACACACTATACTCAATAGTGACAGCTATAATATACAAAATGTGTTATATATGTCACATATAAATGTATATGTTATAGATATACACATACATATATAGCACATACTATATATTATAGCAGTCACTATTCAGCTATTAAAGGGTTTGTATTGAAAATAGTTTGGGAAGGAACAGTTATTCCTTCTCCCCAAAAAACATTTATAAGATAGCATTAGTTTATAGTTCTCATAAGATTGGAAACATGTCTTAAACTAAATTTTTTTAAATTTTGTTCTTGCACAAACTCATATAATTATCCTGAAAAATAAATGGATATATTTCAAATCCACAGCAGGTAAAACTGATGCTGGTCAACTAATCTTGAACTCAGCTACCAAAACGGAATTAAATAGACATCTTATAGTGTAAAGTTAGTCTCTCTAGGATACATCAAAACAATTACAGGAAATGAAAAAATGCACCCAACACCCACCAAGTAGTACAGAGCAAATGAAATAAGTACATATGTATATATATAATCAGCAGTATGAGATTATTGTTTTTAGAATTAATATTTAATGTGGCTAGTGCATATAATTGATGAACCATATTGCTGACTTGAGATGCAGGTAAGGGCCATGGCTAAGGGAACATAATTCAATTGAGATTATACTAGAGGACAGAAAAATCTTAAGGAGAATACTTGAACTAGCTGATACAAGATTTCATTGAGGTATTTTTAAACTTTAGGTATCATTACTCAAGTGCATATTTCCGGTTTTTACTTTAAAGTTTCCTTTAAAATAATGAAATGCAAACATCACATAAATATTAGTTGTAAGGTGACCAAAAGAACAACTTGAGGATGCCGGGTGGTGGTGGCGCACGCCTTTAATCCCTGCACTCGGGAGGCAGAGGCAGGCGGATCTCTGTGAGTTCGAGGCCAGCCTGGGCTACCAAGTGAGCTCCAGGAAAGGCGCAAAGCTACACAGAGAAACCCTGTCTCGAAAAACCAAAAAAAAGAACAACTTGAGGAACTTCTAAAAAAAATTCTATGCTATTTAACAAACAAATTAAGGGATATGACAAATTTGGTCTAAAACTATGAAATTGACATGAAAAGAGTAGGATTTCACCTAAGATAGGTAGCAATGATTTTTAACACAAAAAATAACTCAAAGCCATAGGTCATATCAATAGATTATAACATAAAACAATACAAGCATCTTTTATCTGGAGGGTTAGCTCAATGGGTAGATGTACTTGCCTTGTGAACATGAGGACCTGAGTTCAGAACTCAGCACCCACATAAAAGTTACATTAATCTGCAACTCCACTGCTATTGGAGGACAGAGATAAGAAGATAACTGAGGTTTGCTCAACCAATCCAATTTCAAGTTCAGGAAAAGATCTTGTGTCAAGCGAATATGGTAGAGAATATTGAACAGGACACCTGTCTGTCATCCTCCTCTGGCCTTCTCTTGTGTGAGGCACACAGACATGCACATACATGTGTGCATACACACATATATTCCACATTCACATACACACTCATATACACCATGAGGGACAATCTAGGCATTCTATTGATGAATTGGATTCTTCCTCCTAAGGCCAAGAGACAGCCAGGAGGATTCTAACACTGATCCCATTGAGCAGCACAATAGACATCCTTAGTTCAACAATGCATGACAAAGAAATAAAACTGTTCCTATAAAATATGTCATTACTTTCTAAAAAAAAATACTATTAAATTACACTCAAAATATCCTACTGGAGCTAATGGGTGCATTGTGATGTCAGATCAAGTTACAAAAATTATATTTAAGTAAACATTTGGACTGAGACTAAAGCAAACAAAAAGCAGAAACAATATAATCCTTTCTTTGAATTTTTATAGAAATCAACAAAATGACTCAAAATTTTAAATGGGAAAGTCAAGGAATATGTTTACACACACACACACACACTAAGTTTAATTATAAATAAAGTGTTAGGGGAACAGTGTGGCAATAGTAAATACAAGTAACTTGTTGCTACCACAAAATAGCTTAAGGAAACAGCTTAATGAATGAATGGTTTATTTTGGTTTATAGTTCTGGTGTGTATAGTCCATCACAGCAGGGAAATCCTGGTGTCAAGAACATGAGCCAGCTCATCCTATTCTGCCCACAACCACAAAGCAGAGTACAATGAATGCTCACATTCTTCTTCCTATGAGTCCAGTACCCCAGCCTGTGGGATTGTGTGGCCTACTTATCAAGATAATCCCTCATAGTCATTCCCAGTGGCTATTGGAATCTAAATAATACCTCATAGGCATGTCTAGATGTTGATCTCATGGGGGATTCCAGGTCCTGTCAAGATAACAACCAAAATTAATCTATTTTACATAATTCATAGGACATAAGAAAATTTGAAAGTAAACCTATGCACATATGCTTATTTGACTTTTCTTGAAGAGAAAAATAGTTCAGTGCACTAAATAGTATTCTGAACAAATGAGGCTGAAATGGTTATAATCATGCATAGATTACATATAAAATCAAGTTACATATATTTACCTCTACCCATTTTATATACTAAAATTATTCAGGTTCATGACTTATCTTTATTTCCTTATTTGTAATATATGTTTTCTCTCATTTTGAAGTTGCTGTCTGTTTTGTTTATTTTTAGCTACTCTACAAACAAAAAAATTCCCACATCATTTATGTTTTATCTCGCTGGCGAGCCCATGATTGACTGAGCCTCTTGCGACTTATAGAAGAATTCAATAAAAGGACTTGATAACTCACAACTTCATTTAAAATCCCCATCATTCCAAGAATCAGAAAAGAACATATAAAAGTGTGTAAAAAGAGTTACTAGTTGCTAATATCAAGTTAACAGAGATGCTAGGGTTATGTGGCAAAGATTTTAAAAACTGAAACTATAGAAGTGCTTCCATGAATACATATAAACATTAAGGAAAATAGAAAACTACCAAAGACCGGGAAGATGTGAGAAAAATATGTGAATATCAACCCCCGACCCCAAATGTTTAGCAATCAAAATGAAAAGATCAGTCTTGGGCCTAAAAACAAAACAGAAGAGAAGGAACCATTTGCCAAGGAGACATATAGCAGTAAAATATCCCCCAATTCAAAGGAAAGGGTAGTATGAAATTAAAATGAAAGTAAAGGCAAAGTAAAAGAGCAGATCCTTCTCTGTTCTGGAACTGTAATTAAAGATGGAACTCACTTGTTGGAGTTTTATGAAAGAGTGAACCAAAGGTAAGGGCTGAAACAGCATTGGAAGAAATTATCAGGGTTCAAATCTGAAGTCCTCCACAGGCTCAGTTGTTGCACGAATCCTAAATGGTCTTATAATAAAAAACCTGGAGCCAGACATTGGGGTAAATGTTGAAAGATCAGAGAGACAAAGGAACAAGCCTCTAGAGAAACTTCTCACCACTACTGAATATTCAGGCCAAACGGAAGGTGAAATCCTGTCTCCATGAATCCTCTGACTGAAAGTCTCTGAGTCCTCAGCTGTAAAAGCTTCTAGTTCCTGTTTCCTCACACCTTATATGCCTCTCTCTGCCCAGCCATTTCACTTCCTTCCTAGTGCTGGGATTAAAGGTGTGTGCCACCACTGCCTGGCCTCTATGTTTAATCTAGTGGCTGGCTCTGTCCTCTGATCCTCAGGCAAGCTTTATTTGATACACAATATATCATCACACACAGTTGTGGTGCTTCCCCCACCCCTATGGTTGGCACTGCTTGGAAACCTGGGATTTAGGAGGGTGGAGACTTACAGGAGGATGTGGGTCAATGAGAAGCTTGCTTGGCTTTGGAAACTATATCACGCCCTGGTCTCCTCTCTCTTTCTGCGCTTCCTCTTCTGTCATGATAGGAACAGCCCTCCTCTGCTCTGTGGTACAGTCCCCAACATGACACACTGACAGTTCTGAAACAGTGAGGGATATAAAATGTTTTCTTTTGATTTCATCTCTGTGATGGAAAAGTAACCAACAAAGACATTGTGGTGTGCTTGTTAGCTTTTAATGTCAACTTCACACAACCTAGAATCACTTAGAAGGAGTCTTAATGTAAAAATACAGTGATACTGGACTGGCCTGTGGAGGGTTGCCTATTTATTAGTTGACCCAGCCAACTGTGTATTTCCTGTGTTGACCAGACTGTGTTGTACAACAATGCATAGGGGGAGTGCTGAACTGCTCACTTAAAATGGTTAGGACAATACATTTCATGTGTGTTTTTCCACAATAAAAGGTACTTTCTTACCTCATGAGTAATGAATATATGACTACTTTAACTACTTCAAATTAAACGTCATTTTAAAAATTTATTCTACTATGAAATGACAACCAACATTAGCAGATTTTTATCACTTTTATGTGGTTTGTATCTTGTGCTTGGCGTCAGTTGTGGTCTGAATTTGTTAACAGTGAGAGTATGTGATTTCCCTTTGTGAGATCTCACATGAGACTCCGCGTCCAGTTTGTGAAATTTCTAGTAATATTTCTTAATGCTTACATTAGACGAACTTCGTAAATGGTTCATGCATTTCACCAACAGTGAAATGAATGCTCTTAGAGCGGATACTATTTTTGCATACATATTAAAAACACACATCCTAATGGAAATATTAAAAGTAGCTCAGCAAAATCATGGGAAATAAAATATACTCTCAGTTATTAAAGATTTTAGCTCCCAGTGCAATCTCCAATTACTTTCTTCAATTTGTGAACATATAGCTAATTCCCATAATATAGGTATTGTCATTTAGGAAACATCTAAAAAAAGAATGAAAGAAAGAAAAGAAACAATAACAAAGGTAAGAGAATCAACCAAATGTTTTTTTTCTCTATTCTGAAACAGCACTGATGACTAGTGGAGAAAGAAGTCAAGTTTTCTTCAGGGCTATAAGCCTAACAGGTTATCCATGCTCCAGTAGGTGGCCCCACATCCATGTACATGCAAGCAATACTCAATGAACACAGAGGCCATTGAGAAAGAGAGGGGTGGAGAGAGAGGGGGTGAGAGGGGGAAGAGAGAGTAGGAGACAAAGAGATAGGAGAAAGTGAGAGACACAAAGAGAGACAAAGAATGGAGTTGGGAGGAAAAAGCAGTGCTGGGGATGGGGAGTGATCTGCAGAAATGGGGAGTGGTTGGTGTTAATAAACTAAATAGCATGGATGTATTAATATTGAACAAACTATTTAACAAATAATGATTCTAACATTTGGGTATGGAAAAAGGTAACTGTCAATAAATGATAAAGTAAGGGATATAGTAAATGTCACTGAAATTGTTCATTGTTCTTTGTGTTGAAATAGAGAAATTGGATCAAAGCATCAGTTCTGTAAAACTTGGTACCAAATACATTGACTTCCTGATTTCTTATTTTAGTCATGAGAAAAGAATTTCTCTTCACCACTGTAGAAAGAAAAAAGGATTTAGTCAAGAAGTTGAGGTGGGCTTAACATTCTTTTTAAATCAACAACTCTAACATATCATATTAATAGTCTGAAAATAAAAGCACAATCTTCATTAGATACATAAATATAAGAGAATGCTATTTTAAGTTTATTGTTTCAGTAAACAAAGATTAGTGATAACTTTGAATAGTAGTCTACAATATTTCTAAAGTTATGGGTAAATACAGCAACGATATAGTATAAATTGTCCAGAAACACCACTATTTTGTACATCTGTGTCATTCTTGATAAAGATGACAAAGAACTGAGTTTTAAAATTGTATGCCTATATAAAAAAAGATACTGAACTCAAACCACTTATATATTAACACATTACTAAATGTGAGGCATAAAATGAAATTCTTAGAAGAAGCACAACACATCACTTCTAACAACATTAAAAAATGATGCATCAATAGAATATAATTAATATAAAGTTAAGACCTACTTTCTGGTGGCATGGCTAAGAAACATAAGGGATAAAAAGAAAATGCAAAGCATCTGCTCACTGAAAAGTTTATGATTGAAGCAAACCGAAGAAAGAGACAGCACATCAAAAAGATAGAAATTAAGTGGACACATTTGGAAAATATTTCACCAAAACTGATGAAAAATAAGAATGTAAACCAATGTTTCAATATTGTAGCATTTAGAGAACCCTAGTAGTCATCAGTCCAATGCAAACCAAAACACCATGATCTAGCACTGCAGATCCACCAACATGTTTCAAAATGTTTAAAGATCGATAATATGGCTAACAAGAAAAGGAAATAATCTATATTCAAAACTTAGTCATAGTATTGAACTCTGTTGTGTATTACAGTCTATATAAATTTGGAGTTCTTTAACGTTGCATAGATTAAAGACTAAAATGACTTTGGGAATCCATTACCAGGAAGTTCCTTATAAAAACATATCCAACACATAGTGCAGCAATTCTGTGGTTTGGTATTTCCTCAAGAACAATTTATAAAAATCTTCAAATCAAATATATTTACAATTATCCCTACCTAGAAGTAATCTAAATATTCAGGGACTAGAATGTAGAAAAAACACCCATTATGAATTTTCAGTAAGCAAAACAAACATTACATTGGTAGATGAATCAAGACTGAATCCGGCATCTAAATATATTACCCATTTTTTGTGAAATTTAAAAACAGTGACAATTCGGTAATAATAGAAGATTAGTCATATCTAGCATTTATGGCGTAGAAAGAAACTTCTAGGCATAATACTGTCATTCAAATATTTTACATCTGGAAGTAGGGTTATGCAAGTGCATACATTGTTGAGCTTCTTCAAAACGTACCTCAATAAAACTTACTTTAAAATTTAAATTTTCTACAAGCAAACTCAGAGACATTAATTTCCTAGTTGTCCATAATTTCTTTAAAAAAACATATTCTGACTTCCCATGCTATATTAATAGATACAAAATAAATTCATCCTAACTTGTTATCACTCTCTTAACCACAGCCCCCTGAGATTCCAGGATATGTTTAGGAAAATATTATGAGCACATTTCTTGTTGTAAATTTTCTTTCCCTACTAATTACTGCTTTTGCAATGATTTATTCACTGCACTCCTGCATAGTTTTATTCGATAATAAGATGAGAAGACACAACACAGTTTTTATTATTCTTTTTCTAGGGCATCTTCAGTATCACTTGGAATAAAGATATTTATTCAATAGTGGAAGAGTGAGTGCACACAATTATAGACCATTTCTTGCAGTTTTAAAATCTATATTTGTGCAGGCATGTGGTTGACACTTGTGCACCAGATATTAATAGGTCACTTATTTCCTTGTGATTTTTTTAATTTAACAAACACATAATAATATTATATCAACAGTTATTTATTCAGATATGCTCAGAGTTGTATAAAACTATTAACGGTCCAGCAAGGTGACTTTGTGGGTAAAGGTGTTTGGCACTCAGCCTGATGACCTGAGATTTTTCTACAGATCCTACATGGTGAAAGGAGGCAACCAAGTCCCACAAACTGACCCAGAGAATAAATAACAAATAGAAAGTATTTTTAACAATAAAATAAACCCATTAATGATCAAATAAGGAAATAACTATATTGTGAGAGTATATATTTAAAGCTGACATTTACCTAACTCAAATTTATACCTTCACTCCCAGCTTTATTGTTTTAGGAAAATTACTCTGTTGAATATAATATATAGAAATTAAATATATAAAAACACAGAGGACAAAGTGGGGAGCTGATGGGGCTGTCACAAAATCTTTCATCAGTGTTAAGCTACATTATGCAAAGTGACATAGAAAAAATTTAACTATATTCATGAGTCTAGGAGTAAGATCCAAAAGCTTAAATCAGAATATTAAAAGGATTGGGGAAAGAACTAAATATTCAACCAAGATAAGACATTTCCAATTATTGCAGGTAGTACATTTGAGACATGAACACATAGCATGTTCAAAATAAAAGAATTACATATACCTGTCATGTAGACAGTAGACAACAGGATACTGTAGAGATGTATGACCAGAGCCCAAACAAAGTTGAGGAGATGGCTCTCTGGATAAGATGCTTGCTCTGGATGTGTAAGGACCTGAGCTTGACTCAGCACCCACATGGAAACCTGGATGGGATATGCTTATAATCTCAGCTCTGTGGAGGCATGGACAGGTGGATTCCTGGGTTCACCTTCTAAATTCCATGATCAGAAAGAAAATAAGATAACATTTTAAAAATGTATTTTATTTAAGTGGAAGCACATTTCAATTAACTAAATGAAAAGAATATCACAAAAAGAAGATCATAGAATGTATATAAAGGAGCTAAAATCGTGCTTTAGAGAATGTATATCTGAACATCTATGTCATGTGAAAGAGAACTCCTAGAAAGAAGTTGTGTCTGCAGAGACTAGTTGGATGATTAGAACTTCAGTACTGTGGAGAGGTTGGAATGTTGCAGCTCCATCAGCTAATTACCTTATCTTGGGCTAGTTTTAGCTCTCTGTAACAATCATTCCTTGCCTGCCTCTGTGTTGGGACTGACATCCCGTGACTAATAGATAAAACATATTTGGTGTCTATCAGCTTAAGAGACCCACTGCTTTCCACCAACTCAAAAGCTAAGAACGTCATCAGACAATATTTTGGGCCTGTAGAACAGCTTCCCCCATCTTTCTGTACCCACCTCTCTGATGTACCCACCAATTTGCTTTAAACTTGTCTTCATCTATAACTTTCTCTATTCTGTAAAACTAGTAAAACGTCATGAAACTGCTTCCTATAGGAACATGGACTTTGGGGTAACTTAGATCTCTGTTCCTGAAGCCATGGTCAGTCAACATGGCTTCAGAATACACTGTCTCTCATTTCCATTTAAGTAAAGGCTGTGGATAACTGGGTAAGCAGTTCGGAAACAAGAAAGGGGCAGAAGAAAGACACATGGCATCCTTTTAAGAACCAGGGAACAGCAACAGCATGTTCTTGCACTGGAATAGATTAATATAAAATAAATTTTTGCATCATTTTTATAGAAATTGACAACCTTTTATGCAATTCATATCCTCAGAAAATACTTTGAGAAAACTAAAATAACTTCATAAAGAACGAAATTGTAGTGTAGTACTTTCCCTATCTGATTCCAAACTTGAAGTGGGTGTTGGAACATGAAGAGATAAATTGATAGTTGGAACAGAACAGAAAGGCTAGAAATAGTGAAGTTATCAAAGCAACTCAGTGCAGCAAGGAGAGTCTTCACAAAAAAGAACTGGCAAGTTGGATATTCACATGAAGAAAATTTAAACTTATTTTTATCTCTCATTATGTACAAAATGTGGTTAGTGATTTATATGGTCCTAAATATAACGTTGAAAAACAGGAGAATGCTAGAATTAAACAAAATGGGATATATTTGTAGTGTGGAATGGGCAAAGAGATTTCAATACCCCAAATCAGTGATGGACAAATTGGGCATGGTACAAATTAGTAAATGTGTATTGTTATGTTTGGGTATGAAATGTTCCCCCAGAGGCTTCTATGTTGATGAAACTGCTGCTGGGAATGCTATTTTGGGAGGCGATGGAAGCATTAGGAGGTGGGGCCACTCTGGAGGGAGTGTGGGAGAGGAGATGGTATTGGCCTTGCATCCATTCCTTTCTGGTGTCTGTCTTCTATGAAGTAAGGGGCTTCTGCTGTCTGCTCTGGGTAACTTGATGCTCTGTTTCAAGATGAGCCTAGATTTACACCTCTAAAAATACTGAGAAAAAAATCCCTCCTTTCATTGTGTTACAAGGAAATGTCTGACCGGCACATGTTCATAAGCTACTTACACTAAATAAAATTTTCTTACAATATCATATGGCAAAGATGGCCCCCGAAGAGTGAACACAGACTTGGCAAAAAAATTGCAATAAGCAATATATAAAGAGCTAGAAAATTAAAAAAGAAAATCATTTAACCATTGAGGAATGGGATAGAATATAGCTAAAATTTGAGTCTGATAATTTGCAAAAAGGTATATGTATCAAAAACTGCTATATTCATGAATTGCTGTTTGGCATGTAAATGATACACATAGTGTGGAGTAGTGTTTACTAGTGTCTCACAAAATTGTACATATACAAGTTGTGTGTATGTGAGTGTGAATGTGTGTGACTGTGTGATACTGTGTGACTGTATATATATATATGTATATATTTTGTGGATGTGTGCATATGTATATGTTTATGTCTGTTTATTTACATGTATGTGCATTTGTTTGTGTGTATGTGTGTATGCATTTGTGTATTTGGCCAAACTCGTTATGCATTCTATTTAAAATGCATATCTCACTGTAGGTAAATGTCATCTTAACTTTTAAAATGGAAAATTTAACTAGAAGTTTAATAGTGTTGAATATGACTTGCATTTGAAATATCTACAATATCTGCCCTTATAATTATCTGGAACTAAAGCTTATGGACAATACTGAAGACAGTTTAATAATACAATAATGTAATAATCCCCTTCAACACTAATTTTATTTTAATGCATCTTTTCTACTGATTAATTTAAATAGTCTCTGTGTATGACAGTGGTTATTTATAATCAGTGCAGTTCTTTCATCTCTGAACCTGCAAAATTTGTGCTGATTAATGTTCAAAGATATTTGGATGACTTTGGAGCAACTCTTGCCTATAAGGGATGACACCCAGTGATTAGCATGATTCCTGTGTCATAATCCATCACCTAGAGGTGTATGTTCCATGATGGAAAGCTGATTTACTGACATAGCTACTTCACCACTTCTTACCATCAACTAATTGAACTTTCTAGATGAATAGAATGAAAAAATTTGAAGCACACACTAAGATTAATCTCATGAAACAATTATTTCTGAGTGGATGAGCTAAAATATTCCTTTCTACATTATTATGGCTATTTTTCCTCTGCAAACCACCATCTCATTTTCTTTGCACACTTCTCACTGTCTGGTGTGTCTCTTATTGTTTTTTGTCTTTGTTCCCTACATATTCATTGTGTAAACACACTCAGGTAGTAGTTAGAAGAACAGGCTTTGGAATGGAAGAGCCAAACCTCTTATGTAATATGTATGATGTTAATGAACTTAAATTTCTGAACCTAGTTTCCATAACATTTAAGAGGCAGGAAAATAGCACCACCCCACAGGGTTATTGTTAGGAGTAAGGGAAAATGCAGGCTAAGGAGAGGGCCAAGTAGCTTTTAAGTACATAATAAATATTAACACTAATAACATTCTGAAGCTTCTGTTTGACTTTAGGTCCATACAAGTTTCATCTGAAAATTAAAAAGACCCAACAGGATAGACTTCATACTGTGAATGTTAGCATTACCTCAGATCCTTCATATGTGGAATAGATTACATAATACTTTCACTAGAGAGATTTAAAAACTTAAATGAAACTTAATGAAATAAGCAGCTGATGTTCATTGCCTGAGCTGTAACCATCACTTTTGGTAATCTCATTGATGATTTTAAACCACCCTCCTAAATATTAGCCACATCTAAGTACGTATGTACACGTATGTGTATACCAAGTCATTTTGAGTGCATAAATATTTAGGAGAATGCTTGATGCTTTATTTTTCCAAGAAAGAGGACGTTGAAGAACTATACATGTGTGTATCTATAGATATGTAATATGGACATATTTGTACACATGAAATTTTCTGGGAATGAGTTCGAAACTATGTTAAAATTGGGGATTCTACAACACTACTAATTTGAAGTCTAGAGCATTAATAATTTGACAGAGACTGGGGATTTGGGTTTTGTCTCAACTTTTTAAAAGTTAACATATCACATTGCAAAATTTCTCAAGTATTTTATCACAATAAAGTTATCTTTAGTGAGAAGTGTTGAAATGCATCTTTAAATAGAAGAATAATCCCAAGACTTTAAAAAAAAACTACACCCTGGATGAAACTTTTATACCTTTTAACCTGTTTGTTAAACTAAAACAATGTGCAACCCCAAAATCATGGACCCAAAAGAAGACCAAAGTCTTGTATATTTCTCCATCTTATATCTCTTCTTTCACATTTAAAATAGGCAGAAAGTTATATAATCTTGGAAACACATTATAAAGAAATAGTTTAATAGATCACATTATTGTAAAAAAAAAAGCCATTCTGATAGTCTCTCATCCCTAATTTTAACATATATTTCTACAAATATTTTTGGTTCCTTTGAGTGAGAAATGATGTTTAGATAACTAGATTAGAGAGCCATGTTGTGACATACATGGTCAGCCTGCCCTTCATGTTCAGACTGTGGTATGCCTCAGCAGTGGCCTGAAGTGGGTGTAGACTCTGCAAGCAGGGCTCACCTCTCATTGCAGGGATGTCCATCCCAAGAGTCAGGCTGTTACACCACACGCCCACCAAGCTGATCTCACGGAGGGAAGTCCTGATGAAAAACACCTTAATCATTTTAATACCTTTCATATTATATTAGCAGACATTTGGACAGCATATTACAGTTTGAAAATTCCACTTAAACGTATTATTCATCTGACATTCACAGAGCCCTCTGCGAAAAAATAATAAAGATGTAATGTAAATTTTAAAGAGTGAGTTATTCTTTGAAAATTTTGTACGTGTGTGCAATGGATTCAAGTCACATCCACCCCCCTACACACCTCTAACTCTTCCACTTGCAAATTCATGCCCTCTTCTCTTTCTTTCTTTCTTTCTTTTCTTTCTTTCTTCCTTTCTTTTTTCTTTTCTTTCTTTTTTTTTTCCTTCCTTTCTTTTTTTTTAATAAGCCACTGAATAAAATTAGTGCTGCCCATATAAGCATGAGTACATGAGGACCAGCCACTCACTGAAGCATAAACCTATGAGGGTCCACATTCCTGAAAAAAAAAGGGGGGGACTCTGACTCTCTTGCATTCACCAACCACCCACAACACTTCAGCTAGTGTTTAAAAGTCCTGACCCTCAAAAAAGATGCTGGTATGTATGCTGGCTTGATCTTGTGCAGGTCTCATGGAGATTGCCAGAGCTGCTGTGGATGCATAATTGCAATTTTTCTGCATATCCAGATACCGGTTTAGACAATTTTCCATGATCTCTTGATCTTACAATCTTTCTACTTCTTCTGTGGAGTACTTATTTACATCTAGATATGTATGTGCCAAATAACTCAACTATACTACTTTCAGATATATACCCAGAATAACTCTAAATAATTTCTATGTAAATGTACCCCAAAATACTCCTCAGGAAACATTACACCTAAAAATGGTTATTTAGGGGGTAGAGGAGAAGCTTGTTGGTTAATAGAGCTCTCGTTTATGCAAAGGACCAGAGTTTGGGTCCCATAACTCACAACTGCCTTAAACGCTAGCTCCAGGGGCTCTGACACCTCCTTCTGGCCTCCATGGGCATGGGCATGTAAATGCACGTGCTTACATACATACAAACACTTAAATATAAAAATTCAAGTAAAATACTTTTTAAATATATGATATTACTTATTGGAAATGAAAGTTAATTGAGAACCACTGTCCTAAAGTCAATGCCCTTCTCTCCCAGCTCTGTTTTACATTCTGCTCTGGGCCACCACATCTCCCTCCCTTTTATTTGCAGGCTTGTTTCTTTGTTTTTCCATAGTGCAGTGCATCCAGAGCATTGGTGCTCAATAGCCAAACACTCTTCTACCACAGAGCCACATCTCCAGCCCTGTTGTCAATACGACTGCAGCTATTATATAACTTATCTACAGAGATAACCAGCAACATGCAAGGAAATCTAACATAGACATGTAATAATATTACCCAGAAAAGAAAGGAATTTTCTGAATGGGACTTCACACTTTTTGAGCAATGAGATCATCACCTCTAATGTCTTACTTTAAAGTCTTACCTGTGATCATGACACAAAAGGCACAAAGGGTATCCTTGCTATCGTGTGAAATGCTAAAATTCACTGAGTGTAACTGTTTTATAACTAATCTAATGGATCCAAGCTTTTGCTTCCTGTGACAAATGCAGTATTTGTATAATCAAATACTTTCACCGGTGGATCCCTTTAACACAGATTTTCTACATAATTTAACCAGTGTTTTCACTGGAAGGATATATATTTATTATTCTGCATGAGATTCTTGAAAAAAAAATTTAGCAGAGAGAAACTTCTTTTAAAGTTCTCCCAAGCGAACAAAGTTAGCAACAAATAGAGAGACCTTGAAAATATATATACATATTTATACCTATAAATATATATTCACATTAAAAATACATACTTATATAAATTTATATAAATATGTACATATATATGTTCAAGCAGAAACAAATAATTTTCTTTTTTTTAAATTTATTTTATTTTATTTTACAATATGATTCAACTTTACATATCAGCCATAGATTCCCCCTTTCTCCCTCCTCCCGTCCTGCCCCCCTCCCCCCGGCCC
>CABHPP010149777.1:0-33492 GCA_902168425.1 Peromyscus attwateri
TTACAGACAGGTTTCTGGACAGTGCATGAATCATATGCTGCCTAGTGTTTAATCAAACTGCATATCATATTATTTTATTATCATTTCTGTCAGTATAATCTGCAATGAACTTGATTATTCATGTGTTTTCCCCAGTGGTCAGTATAATGTAGCTCATTAGCCCATCATGGCCCTTTGACAGGTTTAGGAAATCGAAAACATTTTTATAACATGCTATTTTCACCTGTCATAATAGTTAAGATGCCAACTGCAAGTACAGTATGTTGCCTTTGCACTGATGACACAGAGTAATCACGGTGAAGTTGAACGCAGCATACACTCAGGGCGAGGCGAAAACTATTGCTGTCCACTGAAGACTTTGTTCTTGGGTATTTGTAGCTTAAAAAGTGTAAAGCCAGCTTTTCCTAGTGTTCTTGATGAAGCACAAAAATACTTTTGCTATCTTCTGAGCAATTAGCACATGCAATTTTTATGTATTCTGTTATGAAATCCAAGTCCAACGAAAGCCCTTCTGTGGCACAGTGGAGTGTGACAGACTCCTGAGTGGAAGCTCACAAAAAAAAACTGTCTGAACTAAGAGTTAGGCTTTTCTTAGGAAATGATCTTTGTTTAAATAAATGACAGAGGGTATTTTATTTTCTTGTAAATCAAATAAACTGGGCCTTTTGTGAAGTTGATGATATCATAGGGACAAGAAGATTAAATTTTTGAGGCAAAAATTGGGCTTTAGGGGAATTCATACCTCCATTGACAGGTGCTCAATAGTGCTGATAATAGTTGGTGAAATAATAACAAATTTATACATATACATAAATATTATGTAATTGAATGTATTAAGTTTGAACACTTCAGGGCTGGATAGATGCCTTATGGTTTAAGATTACTTGCTGCTCTTGCAGAGGAGCAAAGTTTTAGTCAAAGTCCAGGTTTGGTTATCATCATACACACAGGGGTTCACAACCATCTACACACATTTCCAGTTCTAGTTGGGTACAATATACTCTTCTGACTTCGATGGGCACCAGTCTTAAATGTGGTTCACAGACATACATCTATGGTAAACACGTATATATAAAATTCCCCATAGTTGTTTATTAATGCATTATTTAATAGATAAAGGTCAGAAGATCTATTTTCAAAGGGTAGGCTGAACTTATATAGAAGACAATGCAAAGTACATCAATGGAATTTCAGATTTTCTAGCATATGAAGCATTGTAACTTAGGGACAGAGCTCTAGTTCTTTTGGCACAGAGGCAACTAAGTGATTCTTATCAATTATAGTAAGTTTGGAACTGATGGTAAGCCTTAAGACAGTGATCACAACACATAGCCTGGTATTGTAACAAGTAAACACACATACACGATGTAAGTTTCTGCACATAAGTTTCAAAAACTGCTGTGCCACTCACATGAGCACAGCTCGCAATCCAACTGTATGCCAACACAAATGAACTTCACTTTAGTTTAGCTTACTGTTAGTAGTATTTTAAAAAGGTACAGCCTTGCACAGATACGTCAAGCAAATATGATCAACGAGGTGGTGATATGGGGTACAAATAATAAACTATGTACTCAGAATTGAAATAAATACTAATAGCATGTTGCTAAGGTTTAGAGTTGTAGTTTCTGTCATTTTGAGCTTCATAAGTGGGGCATAAAAATGAGGTCACCAAAATAGGTTATTTATAGTTATGCTCCAGTTGGAGAGGCTGATAAGAAAATTAAGCAATTCACATTCTATCAGGGCAGTAGTCTTTAAGCAAGAGCTTTTTACAAGAAATGGTACATCTTGCTAGGTTTTCACCATAGAGTGTTATGAGGCATATGTACAGACAGAACAAATATCAGGATCCGATTTAGATGTGGCTGGTATCTTATAACTATAAAGTCAGACACGCAAAGCAGCTTAAAATGGAAAAGCATAGTGCAGCCAAGAACAGATGGGTAATGTAAGCAGAGTTAGAAATTCTGAGAAATAACTTAAGTAAATTCTAGAATCAAACACTGTAACTGAAAATAAAACATAAATTGCTGAATGAGTGAGTGACTGTCCCCAAGGTTCATCATGGTGGTGGCATTGGGAGGTGCTGTAGAACTTCAGGAAGTGAGGTCAATATAGAATCTAAGAACCGTTGGGTGGGAGGAAGTGCTGTGAACTGTTGCCTTCTTTACATGGCATGACCTTGCATGCATTCATGCTGCAGTGGCTACCAATCCATGACATGCTCAAGACTGGACCCATCAACCTCCCATCATAGAGGTGAAAGAGATTCCTATAGCATTCCCCTATCTCTGAGGAGCAAGTTGGTATGGGGGTAGGGTTCACAGTAGTGGCCAGGATATTACCCGGGCCCAAGCTGCTTCCAATGGCCATGTCTGGGTCCATAGTCCAGCTGCAGCTGGGGTCTATGTTGATGTCTCTGGCTCATGTCACCCCAGGGGGCCTTAGGAACCATGGAGATGAAATCAGAGGGCTATGCTGAGCCAGCCCCACCCTTCCCTGGCCCTGGGAAATTGGCCTGTGTCTCCCTGGACACTACACAAAGAGAGCTGGCCCCTGCACTTGGGAGAGATTGCTCTATCCCTCACCACAGGCAAGGATGAACCTGCCCTGAAAGCATGGATGTAGGCAAGCTGACTCTACCCCCACACCTAAGGTGGGTGGCCCCAGAGGCCCTGACTAAGCAGCTCAGCTACCACCCAGGCCCACAGCTGGGCCTTAGGTTGGCCCACCCTAGCATCTACCCCGTGGATGACCTGCTGGTGTGTGTGAAGGGATTGGTCGTGTGGAACAATACCCCCAGGATCTATAAGACTGGGGCAACAACAGGATAATCCAGAGGAGTTCCCTGAGGATCCAGAGATGATGGTGCACCAGAAACCAGAGGCCTTGAACAAGACCAGTGACTCATTGCAATGAGCATTTGCTAGTAATACTGATAGCACAAAAAGGAATACTATATAAAACATCAAGGTCCCCAGTGCCACCAGGACCAACAAAGAGGTATTGGAGAGGCAGGAAAGAAGGAAAAGCAAAGAGATTTTTCTGGGTTTAATTTGTTTGGTTGGTTTGGTTTTTGGCCTTGTTTTTGTTTATTTGCTTGTTTGCTTTGTTTTATATTCTTTTGTGGGGGGGTACTGCAAGGATGAAGGGGAGGATATGGAGGGACCAGGAGATGAGTGGAATTGGGGTGCATGATGTGAGACTTCCAAAGAATCAATAAAGAAGTTAAATTTAAAAAAAACATAAAATTAACTAATACATTGGACTTATTAGCCTGCTGGATATAACTGAATTTTTCAGTTTGAAGATATGGTAATAAATTTCTCCTCCTTTTCCTCCTCCTCCTCCTCCTCCTCCTCCTCCTCCTCCTCCTCCTCTTCCTCCTCCTCCTCTTCTTCTGTAATGGCATAGAATACTTTAATTGAGATGGATTTGGCCATTTTAGCCTGGAATATGGTTCAATGGCAGGCATTTTAACTATACAATATGACCAATGGTCTGGTTCCTTTCACTTATGTCCCTGTTGGCTGTCTGTGTCTTGTATATATGTGTACATGTATTTCAAGCTATTTTTTCTAATTTCAATTATATTGTATTTTTTCTTTTCCTTTTTTTGTGTTAGTGAATAAGTCAATAAAAACACAATTGACAGTGAATGTCTAAATCCTTAATTGAAGCTCAAATGCTTCAGAATGGCCTTGTAGCTGTAGAGCCAACCACTGAGAAGCATAAAGTTTTGGACTGGGTAAGTTTTTTATTTTAGTTTATTATTATTGTTTTGAATAGCTATTTTAATCTAGGTGTATGATATTTTCATCTGTGAGTCCATGACAATAAAGCAATTAACAAAAAGAATGAAATATTGGTGTCTCGACAAAGGGTTAGACAAACAGTTTAGATCTCATTCTTTTAAACAAAACTCATACCACAGACTAGGTCAAAAGGTTAAATAGATGTGGAATAGTTCAATGATGAAAATGCTAGCAATGAAATCATGAGAATATGATTTCTCATATCCTCATCATCCATTTAAAAATCTGGGAATACCAGTCTGCACTATATGCTAGAGAGGCAGAGACTGGTGAATCTCCAGAGCTTGTTGGTCAGCGGTCTATCTAACAGGGAAATTTGGCCTCACTGAAAGGCACTCTCTTAAAAATAAGGTGGAAGCTGATTTTTCTGAATCTGAAAAACAATGAACAAGATGAACGAAAAATGGAATAAAATATCAAAATTTGTGAGGCAAACATAAAAGCTTAATGTATATTCATAGGGAAGGCAGCAAGAGTTTTCTGAATTAATGTTAGACATGAAGCCCAGGACTAGCTAGATCATAGCAGAATTCTACTAGACTTTCAAAGAACTACACAGAGAAGACTGACTTTCCCTTTGCCAGTGGGTATACATTGCAGACAGCTTCTTGGTTATGAGTGAGTACCACTGTTCCCTTCTGAATCTCAGGGCTGGGGCCCCACCTGGCTTTCCCCTGTGCAGATGCCATGTGTTGTAACACTGTCTCTGTGAGTTCATATGTCTATCAGTCCTGTTTTGTCTGGAAGACACTGTTTCCTTGGAGTCATCCATCACCGGTGGTGGATCTTGCAATCTTTGTGCCTCCTCTCCCACATATTTAAAACCTAAATGCTAACATCAACATATAAGACAAAACACCTAATATTTGTCCTTTGTGGTCTGGGTTACCACAATGAAGATGATTGTTTTAGATCCACCAATTTAGCTGGAAATGTCATGTCTTCATTTTTCTTGACAGTTGGAAATATTCTATTGTGTAAATGTGCCACATTTTCTTTTTTCCATTCATCAGTTGATGGTTGTTGAGGCTGTTCTCAATTTCTAGTTACTAAGAATAGAGCAGCAATGAACATAGGTGATCAAGTATATCTCTAGTAGGAGGTAGACTCTTTTGGAAATTGCTCAAGGGTGGTGTAGCTGAATATTGAGGTAGATTGATTCCCAAGGAACTTCCATACTGATTTCCACAGCAGCTGTACAAGGTTTTACTTCCACCAGCAATAAAAAAATATCCCTCTTTCCCCATATCCTCACCAGCAGAATCTGACATTTGCTTTATTGGTCTTGGCCATTCTGACCAAGATTAAATCTCATAGTAGTTTTTTTCTTTTACATTTTTTAACTTTTATTTTTCATTTTAACTACCAACCACAGATTACCCTCTTATCCCTCCTGTTCCTCCATGCCTCCCCCACCAGACCCATCCCTCATCCCCTCCTCCATCAAAGTAATTTTAATTTGCATTTACTGATGGCTATGGATGTTAAAGATTTCTTTAAGTGTTTCTCACTTAAAGATGAAGCCTCTTGTGCTTCATCTTTTGAGTTCTCTCTGTTTAGTTCTGTATCCCATCTTTAAATTCAAATGTTTACTTAATATCTAGTTGTTAGTTCTTTATATATTCTAGAAACTAACTTTCTATCAGTTACATAATTGGAAAGAATCTTTTCCCAATTTGTAGACTATTGATTTACCCAAATGATGGTGTCCTTTGCTGTAACACAAACTTTTTTGCTTTATGAGGTCTATTAATTGTTGTCTCTGTACCTTGCTGTTGGTGTCCTATTCAGAAAACCCTTTCTTGTACAAATAAGTTCAAGTCTATTCCCCACTGTATGGCCTATCAAATTCAGGGCATTTTATCCTTTTTGAGGTCCTTGATCCATCTGCAGTTGACTTTTGTGCCGAGTGATTTTATAGGTATGACTGTGTTTTCATTCTTCTCCTTGAAAACATGCAGTTTGATTAGCACAATTTGTTGAAGATGCTGTTTCCTTCAGTGTGTAACTTTAGATTCTGTATAATAAATCAGATAACCATATGTTGGACCTAGGTCTTGTACTTCTGTTTGATTTCATTGATCAATATGTCAGTTTTTATGCCAATCTTCTTTTGTTTTATGATGAAAGCTTAGATTTCCAGTACAACATAAGATTTGAGATGATGATACCTCCAGCAGTCATTTTAAATTTCAGGAATCTTTTAGCTATCTTGCATTTTTGTGTTTCCATATGAGGCTGAAAATTCAATTTCTGTGAAGATTTATGCTGGAGTTTTGATTGACATTACACTGAATCTGTAGATTGCTTTTGGTAGGATGACCACTTTTACAAAATTAATCGTACTGATTCATGAGTATTAGAAATCTCTCAATCTTCTTGTATCCTCAGTTTCCTTCTTCCATGTCTTAAAATGTTTATCATACAAGTTGTTTAGTGGCTTGGTTAGAGTTATACCAGTATATAGGTTTTTTTTTTCATTTCTAAGGCTATTGTGCAAGCTATTATTTCCCTGATTTCTTTCTTTGTCTATTTGGCATATGTATATAGAAGGGTTACTGATTTTTTTATACATTAATTTTGCATCCTGTTTCTGTGCTGAAAGTGTTTATCAGCTGTTGAAGTTTCCTGATGGAGTTTTTGGGGTCTTTTATGTATAAAATTATAACCTGTCTATTGGAGAGAGTGGGATATTGAAGCCACCCACTATCACGGTGGGAGATTCACTATGTGATTTTAGTTGTAGTAGTGTTTCTTTTTATGAAATTTTATGTTCTCATGTTTGGTTCATAAATGTTTACAATTATTATATGCATTTGGTAGATTTTTCCTTTGATGAGTAAATATTGTCTCTCCCTATCTCTTTTGAATGCTTTGTCAGATATTAGACAACCACACTTCCTTTCATTTTTGGTCCAATTATTTGGAGCAGGTTTTCCGTCATTTTACCATGAGGCAATGTCTATCCTTGATTATTAGCTATGTTTTTTTTTTTTTTTTGATATGGAAGAAAGAAGGAGCCTGTCTTCTAATTCAATTGGTTCATATGTGTATTTTATTGGTGGAGCAAGGCTATTAATATAGAGAGGTATCCATGAACAATGTTTATTGATTCCTTTACTTTTGTTTTAGTGGTGAGGATGTTTTCTCTCCTGTTTGATTTTCTGTTCTTTGGTTATTTATCTCATTTTACTCTTGGGTGTAGTTAACCTTTTTATACTGAAGCTTTCCTTCCTATGCCTATAGAGATGGAATGATTGATAGAAATTGCTTAAATTTGGTTTTATCATGTGTTTTTCTTTCTCCATATATTGTTATTAACAGTTTTGCTGGGTACAGTAGTCTGGTCTGGCATCTGTCCCTTCTCAGAGTTTATAGAGCATCTGTCTAGGCCCCTCTGGATTTCTGAATCTCTATTGAAAAGTCAGATGTTTTTCTAATGGGCTTATTTTATATGTAATTTTGTCTTTATTCCTTGAAGTTTTTAATATTCTTTTTTGTTATTGTTCTATACATTTAGTGGCTTGATTATTGTGTCTTATGGGGAATTTATTTTTGGTCTTATTTCATGTTCTGTATGGTTTTTATACATTAATATGCACATCCTTTTTCAGAACGTGGAAAGGTTCTTTTTTGTTTTTGTTTAAAGTATTTTCTATGCCTTTAACCTATGTTTCTTCTTCCTACATGCCTATTATTTGCAGATTTGGTTTTTTCACATTGTCCCAGATTTTGTGAATGTTTTATACCTAAATTTCTTTCTTCCTTCTTTCCTTTCTTCCTTCCTTCCTTTCTTCTTTCGTTGTCATTCTAAGTTTTTTATTTCAAATTTTATTTCACTTTGGGTTTTTTTTTTTTTTAGTGATTCTATTTCTTTGTTAATTTTTACTTTCATGTCTTGAATTGTTTTCATTATTCCACTCAACTGTTATATTTTCACATCATCTTTAAGTTTCTGGTACATATTCACAATTGTTATTTTTCAAGTCTCTGTTCTGTGTTCCAGCTAAATTGCATTTCTCGGGACCTATTGCAATAAGGTTGTCAGCTTCTGAAGGAGGTCTGTTGTCTTCACTGTTCATCTTTGGTGTGTGTGTGTGTGTGTGTGTGTGTGAGATAGGATTTGTGTATCTGGAGTTATGGTGATATTTTCTTTTGTACCAAAATGTTACATGTTAATAAATAAAGTTGCCTAGGGGTCAGAGCTATTAGCAAGCCATAGCCAGAGTCTGGCGTGGTGGCGCACACCTTTAATCCCAGAACTCGGCAGGCAGAGCTAGATAGATCTCTGTGTGTTCAAGGATACAGCTAGTATTGGAGACACAGGCTCCAATGTGTGTCTGGAGGTCTGTACAAACAAGCAGTGACGAGGCAGTCAGGTGGTTGGGTTTATGACCAATGAGAAGGCAGAACAGAATTCTATTTAAAGACGAACGCACAGGAAGTAGCTCCCTTTTTCTCGGAGAGGTCGTTTTGGTGAGAGAGGCTAGCCAGCAGCAAGCGGATAAGGCTCTTAGCTCTGACCTCTTGGGCTTTTCTCTTTACTTTGGCTTTGTGTTTCTTCTTTAATACAACGTTTGGATACATCTACATGGAGTTATGATGTTTGATGTGTTTCCTGGCATAGTTATCTGGCCTTGTCTTTGTTGTGTGATTTTTCCACTATTTCATTGCTGTTATGCGCCCTGGATCCTAAGCAAGTGGTGGCTATGGTTTCTCTTGTAGAAAGTGTTCCTGATGGTTGGCATATGGCACAAAGGAATAGAGATGGACTATAGGAAAAGGCTGAGAGTGGCAGCAGGAAATAGTGAAGTGGACCCTGGCTCTGCAACAACATATGGAGTTTGCACAGAATGGAGATTGGGTGGGAAGAGGGGCTCCTGTAAGCATGCTGCCACAGAGGAAGAGTAAGTTTGAAGAAAAAGGAATTGAGGAGTGTATGGATGTGAAATTTACTCACCTGCATCTCGGTCCAGTGTGGTCCCATGGTCCTTGATGGAATTTAGTTTCTGCAGATTGGTGGCTGACACAAAAAATGGATATGGGCTAGACAGGGAGTCTGAGAGGGTTGGCCAGTGAAAGCATTCTTGAAGTTTCTGAGTATGAACCATGCCACAGAGACATTTATTGTAGAGTACCCATTGAGTCTACATTTCAGGTGAACTTTTAAGGAGTAAAAGGAAAAAAAAAATGGCAACCTTGATATTATTCTATAGTAGAAATAATTCTAGTGTCTATCAAACAATGAGCACATTTTTATTTACATAATAAATTCCAGGGGGGAAATGGTGAGTCACAACTAAAGATGTCACCTTGGACAAAATTTAACATCATAATTATAAAGGAGAAAATAAACACATCAAAAATTAAATACAACAGGTTGTTTTCATTGTAAGGTTAATCTAGGAAAACTGAACCATGTATTGATTAGAGGATTGTTCATGGATCATGACAGTGCTGCAGAAATGCAAAGACATATTACATAGGTGTCTACAAGAGTAGTCCTCAGGGATGTGATGGGGCTTAGAGGAGAAGCAAGTTTTTCAAGTAAATGGTGAGCCTGTATATTACATCTTGCTTTTCATACCTGCTTTGCAGCTTAAATTATGCTAGATGTCATCTTCCATATGTTTGATACATGTAATTAATAAATAATAAATGCTAAAAGTCATGGGAAGGGAGTTTGTATTTCTAGAAAATTATCACTGTTTCCCCAAGCACTGCAAAGTTATTCATGTTCTGAAATTCAAACTCAGTTTTTATTTATTTTGATATAAAGACAAGTAAGTGCTTTTCTTATAAAAGTTGCTAAATATGTTTGAACATTTTGTGGGTAAGTTCTAATTCAATTTCAGAGTCAAGTAGGTCACTTTTGTCTCCTTTTCTACAGGCAAAGGCTACCTTTGTGTGTGCATGGTTTTTGTTTGTTTATTTGTTTACTTTGCCTTTTTTTCCCTATCAGCCATTCTAAGATTTTTAAATTCTTTGTTGTTATCCTTTCTACTCCTGATCACACGCATGGATTTAATAACTCCAGTCAGCATCCACATTCTCACATGCCTTAGATATTTACTGAAGCTTTTTCCTTTCCTTTCACTCCAGAATTCCTATAGATATTAAATGAATGAACTGGAAATGTGATCATTAAGCACTGAGCCAAATAGACCCTTTCCTTGAAAGCAATTTTAGAAATAGGTCTCACTGAAGCAGAATGCTATGGAATAATATGTTTCTCAGAATATTTGAATCTTTTAGGTTAAATGTTTAGTCTTTTTCTTACACTGCCATTTACTGTAACTTATGATTATGAGGAACAGAAATCTGTGTACTTATACATAGAATATTCATGTTAAATCTCCATGGCTTATGTGCTTCCGTTCCCATCTTTTTCTCATTGCCCTGAAGACAATTTCCAAAATGATTTTAGAAATGAAGGTTAGTAAATGAAATGTTCCCGAGAAAGAGTGAAGAGTAAAGCATCCTAATCACACTCAGTTTTAATTTGTACTTCAAGTTAGATTAAGGGGAATAAAGAAACAAGAGGTACTTTCTTCCCTGTAATTAAAATGATGGCATCTCAGAGATTTAGAATAGAATCATATGTTACTCAGACAAAAGCAGAGTTCTGTTGTATTGTTAGCCACCAATTTTTTTTTTTTTGAGACAGGGTTTCTCTGTGTAGCTTTGTGCCTTTCCTGGAACCCACTTGGTAGCCCAGGCTGGCCTCGAACTCACAGAGATCCGCCTGGCTCTGCCTCCCGAGTGCTGGGATTAAAGGCATGGGCCACCACCGCCCGGTAGCCACCAATTATTGAAAGATTTAAAATGAACATTTTTATGTATCTTTTTACCATTTACTTATAAAATCCTAAGCTTTGTTCTAATCATTTACTCGCTAAAGAATATACACATTTTCACATGTTAATTTTCAACAATCTGAACTTAGCACTGTTGATTTCCCAATGGGTTAAATGACTCAGAGAAGAAAACTGAGACATAATGAAAGCTGTACTTAGAGGTTTGAAATGCATCTTTTTTTCTGAATTAAAACTAAATAAGAGCAATGTCATATGAACACTCTCTATCCAGAGACATTTATTTACAATATCCAGTAGGTTTCTGTATTTGTATCACTAGCTCTCTGAGATTCAAAGAAACAGCTACTGTCATCCTAGAAGAAATCGTAGTTAATCTCAGTCTAGCTTTAGCTGATTTCAAATGTTACTTATAAGTCAGTTTAAATTTATAAACGAACTTTCAAAGCACAGCTTTCACAAAATACATTTTCTTAACTGAGTTTAGATAAAGTGGTGGGTTTTATCTTTCTGAGTAGGAAAGTGGAGTCTTTGGCAGAGGAATCCTCTGTATTTATTTGTCCCAAATATAAAGCTCTAGGATGTTTTTTTGTAGTCATTATTTTCAGAATAGTAAAAGTAGATTTACATGCACACAAATCTAAGTATCGCGCCTTAATTTTCTGCTTTTCTTGTTTCCTAGAGGCAAATGCTTCACCCCTCAGAATCTTTCCCACAGGGCCCTTCAGGGTCAGGAATGTGAGAACTTCCCTGGGTCTTCCTTATATAAAGATTGCCTCGACTTTAAAGGAATTCAGGATTTGTAAAGCCAATATCTATAACTTATGTTCTTTAGCAGCACTGATTTTCATTATCTAAGGACCCAGTAATGATACTTGACAGCATCATCCCAAGATGACTCTGATGTTCAGGAGCGCATACAGCTGGCATCTAATCACATGTCAGTAGAAGAATACATAAGCCTCCTAATCATTTTGTTTCCCTAAAGCTATTGTTAAAACCACGTCTTTATCTGTTATTTTAAAACAAATCTTCTCTGGCCTACACATGACATGTAGTTTTTGTTTTTTTTTCTTCCTATATTTTGAAGTTGTTCTTTGAGTATGTGAACCACGAAGAGAATTCTTTATCTTTTTCTCATCAAAATAACTATTAAACTCTATTTGTCTTTGTCTATCCGTGCAACACATTAAAGTAGACATTGTAGATAAGTCACTGTAAAATCGTTTGGGCTGCCGGGTGTGAATATATGACCTCACAGGAAGCCTGTGTCGGTGTTCTAATCTTCTTTATGACTGTGACCTCCGAGGGCTCAGTATGGGAGGTGGTATTTGCCGTCACTTTGTGTCCCACACATTCTCTGATGCAGTGAGAAGACCTTCCAGTCTGGGTCAAATGAACAAAGAGCAGTAACCTAGAAAGGGCCATCACCACAAGGGCTTGTCCGTGCTGCCTTCTGCTTGCTTGACTGAAAAGCACAGTGTTAAACCTGAAGAAACTTACTCTGCTGTGGCTGAATGAGAGACAGGGTTTAGAAATCATAGTTTGTTTAACTTTTCACTGTTTGGTAACTGATGTCCGTACTGACTCTTCAACTTCGAAAACAAAACGCATGAGCTTCATTTGTTTTTCCTGCCTGGCCGCAGTCATTTTTCTTTTTCTATATTTACTCTTGTTTATCATTACTATTATCATTAGTGCCAGTGTGCATCTGTGTGTGTGTGTGTGTGTGTGTGTGTGTGTGTGTGTGTGTGTGTGCATGTGTGAGTGTATACAATGTTTACCATAGAGGAGAAGTTTAGGGAATTGTTTCTCTCCTCCCACCTTGGGTTCTGATTTGAACTCAGGTTCTTAGGCTTGCACATCAAACATTTTATCCATTGAACGATGAAGGTAGTCTACAAATGACTAGTTTTTAATCTATATCTTTTTTCCCTCTGTAGTTTTTCTACTTATGATTACTTTTGCTTTTATCTTTTGAGTTTTTGTATGGTTTCCAGATAATGTTTTAAAGAACTAGGATTTTTGAAAATATACTCCCACTATATAAATGATTTATCTGACTCTCTGTAACAATGTAATCATTCAAAATGTGAGACAACTGCCAACTGTTCCTTTGACTTTTCTGTACTTTGCTGATTAGAAGGAATCTGTGCACAAAACAGGAGCCAAATTCCTTCTAGATGTTCCCTGCCATTGTGGCACACGGCTCTGCACACAATGTGAATGAGGTGTTAGTTTGTTTCTAAACCTGAGTGATGTAAGCCTCTTCAGAAGTCACACCTCCTGAAGCAGTTTAGAATGTTCAGGAACTCTGTCAAATGAGCAATTTTGGGGGTGTGCTTTCTCCAAAGTCGTGAATGTAGAACACTGACAGCTAAGGATGTCCAGCGCTGTTTCAAGTACGTGCTGGCCATTGGTGCTTTGTCATGTAGATGTGTCTGTTCATTTCATTTGCCCATTCATCAGTTGAAATTTTTGGCATTTAATATTTGGAAATTCTTATAGATCGTATGTATTTATCTCCTGTTAGACATATATAATTAATAAAGATTTCCTCCCATTCTGTTGATGGCCCTGTTTTAGATTGATTTGTTTTTTGCTGAGCAGAAGGTTTTAATTCCATTCTTTCCTATTTGTCAATTCTCTGAGCTAATGGAGTCTTTTGCAGAAAGATTTTCATTATTCCTGTGTGAAGTGTTTTCCTTGTGGAAAACACCACATTTTTAATTTATTATCCTCCATTCCTAAACTTTCATTAAAGTAAAAGTTTAAGATACATAACATCAAAAGTACATCACAGTACATTTTTCAATTAAACAACAAGGACACTAGTAAGAAAGTGAAAATAAAACTTTCAGACTATAAAACAAAGGAAATTCAAGGGATACTTTTCAATTTAGAGAAAATACCATTGAAGTGATTATGCCCATTTCTCAGCTCTAACTGTAGAGAGTTATGTCATAATTAGGGAGTCATAACATGTGTTCTACCACTTTTCTTTGCATATGTTATAATAAAAAGAAAAGTGGAATATGGAAACATGTGAACTATTGCTGGAGTGTTTATTTTCCTACAAGATGAAGCTGGGCTTAATGCTTGGATAGTCACTCAGGGTTCCTCCCTGGCTACAAAAATTTCCCCCTCTATCAGCAGTCCTCAATTGCTTTGTCTAGTGGGTGATCCTTGTGAGATTTTCCCCCCTTCCAACATATAATAATGTCTATTGATGTTGTCGTTGTTTAGGTCTTGTTAAGGCAGACATATCGTTGAGGTATCATGGGTCATTTCTAGAAATGACAGGGTTTCCTGTCCCTTTTGGAAGTCTCACAGTTGACTTCCTAGTTCTCTGGCTCTGAAAGTATTTCTGCTGACTTTTCCTTGATGTTCTGAGGCATAGGTTGAGGAGTTGTGTCGTAAATGTATTGACTGTGGCTAGTCATCACATATGTATGTATTCTCTATGTTTCACTTCTTTGGAACAGAGATCTTGAGAGAGAAATTATGAGTAGGACGGGTAGGAGAGTGAGGCCAGTTTTAGAGGGAGTTGGGGAAGGGGAAAACATGATCCAAATATATTGTATTAAACAAAAAGGTAAACAAATTAATATACATTAAAAGCTAATAATTCATTAAAATATATGAAGTTAGGAATGGGGCATAGGTGTTTTGCATTACATTTGTAAGACAGCAGCTTACGTGAAGGAGTGTGGAACTGAGTGTTAGCTTATAAATAATGGAAGGGGGCTGAAAGATGTTTATGAGAAGACTTCAGTGTAAGGTGGAACCGTATTTGGGGGCTATTTAAAACCTTTAGCAACAGCAAATATCACCAAAGCACGCTTCATATACACTGTCTTATTGGAAGACTTGGGTAAATGAGGGTTGAATCAAAAGCAATGGTCTATGTTTGTGATGCAGAACTGGATGAAAGTCAGGCTGATAAGCCGAGTCGCTCAGACATTTGAGAAATATGACAAGAAACTGCAGTGGAGTTCAGATTCAGGGGTCCAGAGGATGTGTAAGTTACCACTTCTTCCTTCGGACACCCCCCTCCACACGCACACAGAGTGTTCCAACCCACATCGAGTTTTATCTTGACATAAATTGTGTCTCAAGTGACTGAATACACTAGGTAACATGTGGGTAATCTGGAAACCCACACCCAAAACATTTTTGGTAATATAACACCTGATACATTTACACGAGAGAATTGTGAGGAGAAAAAGGTGTGATGTGCAAATTACTGACATTAATGCAAACAATAACTTGGGACTCAGACAATTAAAAAAAAACTGTTAAGTATAAAACGAGGGGAGAAAGTAATTCTGTATTCTTTTATTCCTGCAGGCACTGACTTAAGCCAATTCTTGAAGTTAGGAAAATATACAGTGAAAATTCTTTTTAAAAGATGACTAATGAGCATTAGAAGAATAAAAAGAACACAAAACCAGCAAAGACTAGCATAAAAATAAGCTTTTAGTCTGGTCAAAGCTGAGGCATGTGTGAAAGATTTAAAGCAAAAGAAAAAACTAAGGCGTTCATAACTAAATTAGAATTTTTGTTTGAATGACCAGAGCCATCTATTGTGTGTAATAGTCATATATAATCCATGGGAAGAGACGGACATGAACGATAGAGGGGCAGTTAGTAATGGACCATGAAGATAACCTATTTTCTAGTTTTTCCATGTAAAAGAAATAATATAATTTGGCTTCTATGTTTTGAAAGACATTTTCTCTATTCTGTCAGAAAAGAGAGACATTATTTTTGCTTATACTTACACCACACTGAACTCTGAGTGTTTAGCATTCTTCAACATGAATATTTATTTTCATTTTCTATACTAAGAAATTTTCTATATTTCTATTTCAATTTCTATATTAAGAACCAGAGGAAGACAGAAAGGGAAATAAGATTATGGCAATGATAGTGGTTTGTGGATGGAGACAGCCTCTCAACATCCTTGTTTTCAAAATCAAGTCCTAGTTTCATGATGGGTCAAAAGAACATGAGAATTAAGCAGAGGCATCTGACTTGACAAATGTCACGTCCTATAACATGCCGTTGGGTTTTCTTAAATTTATGGGCTTCACACAAATGTGAACTCAAGGCACTTTGGGCTCTAGTTCTGAGATGCAATCCAGTCAGAAGCAATGTTACAAGCCATTTATAAGAGTGATACAACTTAGTTGTACTGAAATTAAGCCTTAAGATTTTGAACTGCACCAGAATTGTTTCATGTCAGCTCTTCAGTGAAACATTCTGTATTGTTTCTTTTCTAGGCTACAGTTTCTCAATAAAATCCTTCAACATCTGATTCTAATTCTGTTTTACTTTTTTATATTATACCAATTAGATAATCCATTAAACAAATGGGAGGAAACAGCCTTAATGACATGTTGCACTTGCATTATGAAGTTAATTGGATTAACCAAATTAGCTCTTTTACATTCAAGTCTGCATGTGTTTTTTTTTTTTTTTAAAAAACATTCAAAGCAAGAACTCACCAAGAGAATTCAGATTTCTGTAGTTTCTTTCTTCATCAGAAAGCAGAGGTCAGTGAGACTATGCATCATTACCAAATACAGAGTTTGCATACTCAAATAAAGCCAATCAGATGGCTCAGTTGACAAAAGTATTTACCTCAGAATCTCAATGACCTGATTTCAGCCACCAGAGCCTAGGATGGAAGAAAAAAACTGATTGCTGAAGTTGTCCTCTTATTTCCTGGAATGCTGTGTGGCAGGAATAAACCCAGTATTCTGTATAACAAATCATACACACACACACACACACACACACACACACACACACACACACACACACACACTGTAATAACAAATTTTAAATCATGAGTGGGGAAAATTAAGCTAAAGAGAATAGAAAAGAAATAAGAAAAAAATTTTAAAGGGCATAACCTTACAATTCATTCTCACTTTACTTAGAGAGGAGACAAACACCTTCATCTAAATTACCCTGCACATCCTGTTCTGTTCCAAAGACCATCACTTCCCAGAAATCACCAGGTCAGGGTAAAACCTGAGTTGCATAGTTTTATGCAAGTGAAAGATGAAAGCTTCACTTCAGAGTAATGCCCTTCTCAGGAAATCGTGAACACTGCCTCGAGGCAGGTTTAATTCTAACTACTGACAATGTCTGCTCTAAGAACATGTCTCACATTTCCCAGGCTGGATTCACGTAGAAATTTTAACACGGTGAAGAAAAGTGGTGTGCTAGTCTACACGATTAGGCATTTTAGTGTTGCAAAACCCACTGTGCTTGGGAACAAAGCTTACCAAGGCATGAAGATGATCATTTACATTATGGATATTCTGAAACATTAACCCTGACTGAAAACTGTGTGTTATATATTTCATCAATTGAGCATTTAGAAAAAAAAATGATTTTAGTGTTATTCATTCAAGTTTTCTAACAAGTAACAAATTTGAGGTTACAGGTCCTGCTTCAAAGAAGTGGCTTCCCCTTGCCCATCATTGGTTATAAGAGCAAAGACATGCTGGTGCACAATGCTTTTGTTTTATAGTTACTATGTTTAAATCCAATTTAAAAATGGTTCCAATTAGTCAGAGAAATATTTTAACTTTATCCAGAAATGAGTACAAAATAATATTGAGATTTGGGGTAATACTTTATCATCAGGCTGAACATTCAAAAGCTAAGATACCACTTTGGGTTACAGATCACCAACAAAAGACTTAGGGATTGAGAATTAATGAAGTGCATATCTCTAGAAACAATTATTTACTTTCTCTTGCACTTAGTATGTTCCATTCACAAATATTTCACAGTTACATTTGCATAACACAATGTAAAACTTTATTAGATAGTTTTCCATAGCTGTCATAAAGTATCCGAGGCTGACTAACACATAAAGAAAAGAAGATGAATTAGTTCATAATGTTGGAGGATCAAAGGCATTCGAGCAGCATTGTGCTATGATAGAATCACCTATGACTATGAGCAGGAACATAGAGAGGAGGGAAATGCCACAGAGTGAAATAGCCAGCAAGGGTGGGGGTGAGGCTGGTTCCTTTATAACACCCTTCTGAGAATTAACAGTACTTCTACAATTCTATTTCTTCATGATCTTGAACCTCTGGCTCGGTTCCTTCTCTTAAAGGTGGTTTCTTCTCAGTATCACCCAGCTACTGACAAGTTCCCAAAACATAAACCTTTGCACAAGAACAACACACAAGAACATTCTAAAACCATTACTTGATCTTAGTCAATTACAACATTTTTACCATAAGGTTACAATTTGTTATAAATTACTTCTCTGGTTATTTATAATACAAAAAGAATATATATATATATATATACACACACACACACACACACACACACATATATATATATATATATACACAAGTGCGTGTACATTATGCCATTAGCATAATGTTGTAAAGTCTAGCAAGACATAATATTAAATTCTAGCAAGTATGGCTTGGAGCTATTTTTGCATTTTTACATTTACAGCATGGATGAAACAGTCCATAAATGTAACTGGATAATTTATCTTAAACCTTTGAATTCACTTGGAATCCAAGACTCAGACTATGTATTGGGTAATCTACTTTAACTCAGTGTGTCCATTTACTACTTTTTCTTACCCCAAGCTCTGCCCTTGGAAGCTGACCTCCATATTCAGTAGGAGTGGGCATTTCCCCTACTGCCATCACTAGAAGTCTGCCAACAGCAAGGCAAGCAAGACATGAACAAGGAAAAGTTCTGCCTCTCTATACAGGGAAGTATGTGACTCAGTCATTTACATATGTGTGCTCTGTGTACATGTCAGAGAAACCCTCATCTCTCGAAGTGACTTCGACCCACCTTCAGCATCTGTCTTGCTGTCCTTGCTGGCTACCGTATTCTGGCACACACACACACTGCATTGGAGGGTCAGCAGCTATTTCTGATAAACATGTATCTTGATTTCCTTTTCCCTTTCCCTTATCTCACACATTCATTTCAATTTTATTGTGGGGAAGGATGTAGCCCATCGAAGCACTAACAAAGCATGTATGTTGTCAGCAGAATAGCTTAGTGTGTGCACACTTGACAGCTGGAAGCCACGTGCTTTGCATCTGAGCTTGCACTGAAGGCAACATCAGCATATGAGCTGGATTTGCTTTCAGAACTAAACGAAGCCCATAAAGTTAAATTCGTGCTACAAAGTTTTATTTTTAAAATGAATTTTAGTTACATAATTAGCATACAAACTCAAGTACACAAGTCTTGATAGAGGATTAATCCTTTGTTGTTTTCTAATTTAGTTGTAGTTTTATTCTTTGGAGGTGATAATGTATATCAATTTAATGTGACATTTTGATACACATATCTTATGCATATGTGTTCTCATAAAAAGACATAGGATTGCCCTGAAGAGTGTTTTAATAGTTGTAAGTTATAACCAGTTCCTCCCCTCCTCCCAGGATGATTCCTAGCAATCTCTATAAGAGTTTATGTTGATCTTGCCTTTTTTCAATTAGGAGAATATTACAGTCAAACCTTGTGTAGTTTTCTAGCCATTCTCTTGATAATAGGTATTTAGAAATCTTCGAGTGTTTGTTACTAAAAGCTTCTCAGTGGATGCTCTGGCTTCCTCTCTGTGTCATTGTACTTGTAGATACCTATATCAGACGGATTTGTAAATTTCATACTATGAGGATAATTTTAATACTTTCAAATTGCTCTCAGAGAGGTGGTTTTAATTTACTCTCTCATAAGTTAGTCTTTAAGTTATCCTGCTTTCATTGGTGAAAGAAAGTATCTCATCTTTGCTTTCATCTTCTGCTCTAATGTCTGGTGATAGCTGTGAGGATGTAATACTAGAATTGAGCTTCTGCTCAGGACTCTTTTCACAGATACTGAAGGGTACACGACTCAGACACTGTCTGAGAGTCCCTAGCTAACAGATTGCCCAGTGCCAGGGCCTCTCATCTGGGCAGTGAGCTAACATCAGAGCCAGTGCTAGCAGGCACATCCTGCTCCTCCTGCCTCCTGCCTGGGAATCAGAGGGCCTCGCTCTTGCTGTGAAACCTCCCACATGCTCAGAAAGCTGTCACAGAAGATGCTAGTTCTACTACATGGACTCTGATTCCTCTTTTCAGAGTCCCTGCCATGCTGTCATTCTCTAGTGCTGGAGCCTGGACTCTTTGGAGGCTCCACCGTGCTCTTGCCTCTCTGTCTGTTATTGGATTAATAAATCTTTAAATAAACTCCTTGCTCTATAGTAATACATCTCATTTTCCTCTTGAACACCCCAATCCCAAACCCATAATGTTGAGATAGTTTTATATTCAAATTGGTTGTTTGTGTTTTCTATTTACTAAAAAATTTCCCAAACTAGTTGATAAAAATATTTATTTAACATAAATTTGGTAATGTAATAAAATATTTAAAATAAAATAATTTAAGAAACAAATTTAAAATATTTAAATAATTTGAAGACTTATCTATATTTTGGTAGTGATATTTTGGTATTTAATTGTGTTTTGAGCATACATATGCTCAAAATATAACATATATATATATATATATATATATATATATGCTCAAAACATAATTTGTGAATGTTAGCTTATATACATTAATAATTGCTGTGCATAGGCCTGGGGAGATAGCTCAGCAGGTAAGATCAGTAACTTCTGATCTTCTAGGGGGCCGAAATTCAGTTCCCAATATGCAAGACAGCTGCTCATAACTTCCTGTAACTACAGATCTGACCCACTCTTCTATTGTCTGTGAGCACCCACACCCACATCCCATTGGCACACACCCACATATTTCTTAAAAAAATTAAAATAATGACTTTTTATTATGGCATTTTACCTCTCTTTAAGCACAATCTTTAGTCCTGACCTACACTTCCACCAGAAGCCTCCTATGCCACCATAGGCAAAACAGCTCCCTGAAAACTAGATAAGAATACCCCTCCCACCAACACCCACCCAGCATAACCCCAATGAACCCTTTCTATCCTCCTCACCATATCCTGTCCAATACCTCTGGCAGAAGACTCCTACCCCACCATAGGCCAGGCCAACATTGTGAACCCTAGGCCTGACCAGCACTATGAAACCCAGAGACCAGGCAAGCTTCCTAAAACCAAGCAGAAGCCTCCTACCTCACTACAAGTCAGGCCAGCATCCTGAACCCCAGAAGACCCCCTGCCAGATCAGAGACCCTGCACACCACCAGAATTCCAGCCCCTATCTTGCGTGGAAACTCCATGTTAGAACAAAGGTCATCTTGGCCATCAGAAGTCTAGTCCCCACTCAGGTAGAGAACTTCTACTCAGCCGCAGGCTACTTGATAAGATAAAAAGGGAGACTATGGAATCTACTTTTAAAAAGGAACTACTTGTTTTAAATAAGATAAGTTAATGAAAATTTTTGGTCTGAGTTTATCAAATGTTACTAGACTGGACATTGTTAATATATATAATGGAGTTTTTTTATCTGAATCTGTCAAATGTTAATGGACTAGACATTGCTAATGTAATCTTGACTATATGTATTGTATATACTTATTGGATAGTTTTTCTTGTATTAGTTATAAGCTTTTTAATTTTAGACAAAAAGAGGAAATGTGGTGGTATTGTGTTCCCCAAAATATTGTGTACCTTAATAAACTTATCTGGGGTCAGAGACGGAACAGTCACAATATTAAATATGAGGATAGGCAGTGGTAGCACACGCCCTTAATCCTAGCATTCCAGAGACAGAAATCCATGTGTTCAAGGATACACCCAAGCATGGTGACCCACGCCTTTAATCCCAGAAAGCAAGCCTTTAATCCCAGGGAGTGGTGGTAGAAAGCAGAAAGGTATATAAGGCGTGAGGACCAGAAACTAGAGGCATTTGCCCTGGAGAGGCATTTGCCCTGGAGAGGTATTTGCCCTGGAGAGGCATTTGCCCTGGAGAGGCATTTGCCCTGGAGAGGCATTTGCCCTGGAGAGGCATTTGGCCTGGTTAAGCATTCAGGCTTCTAGCACAGTTCAGCTGAGACCCATTCTGGATGAGGACTCAGAGGCCTCCAGTCTGAGGAAACAAGACCAGCTGAGGAACTGGCGAGGTGAGATAGTTGTGGCTCGTTCTGTCTCTCTGATCTTCCAGCGTTCACCCCAATACCTGGCTCAGGTTTGATTTCTATTAATAAGAACATTTAAGATTCATGCTACAGCTATTCCAGCCAGAAGACCAGAAAAGAAACAGAAACCAAGGAAGAAAGCACCCACCTAACAAAGACAAACCTGGAAATTGGCACCTAGACTTATAATCACTCCAAATCCAAATGCACACAAGATCAGTAAGAACACAGTCAACAACAGCCAAGGCAATATGTCACCACCAGAGTCCAGCTATCCTACTACAGCAATCCCTGAATATTCCAATACAGCTGAAGAACAAGAAAACGACCTTAAAAACAATTTATGAAGATGATAGAAGACCTAAAATGAATAATACTGTTAAAGAAATTGAGGAAAAGACCATCAAAAATTTGGAGAAAATAAATAAATCCCTTAAATAATGTCAAAACAACAACGAAAGTTAAAGGAAATGATTAAAACTGTTAAAGATCTGAAACTGGAAATGCAAGCAATAAAGAAAATACAAATTGAGGGAATTCTGGAAACAGAAAATCTAGGTAAGTGAACAAGAACTACAAATGCAAGCATCATCAAGAAAATACAAGAAATGGAAGCTAAACAATTTAAATAGACCTCTAGCCCCCAAAGGAAATAGAAGCAGTTGTTAGAAGTCTCCCAACCAAAAAAAAAAAAAAAGCCAGAGCCAGATGGTTTTAGCACAGAACTTTAAAAGAAGAGCTAATACCAACACTCATCAAATTATTCCATAGAATAATAGAATCAGAAGGAGCATTGCCAAATTCATTGTATGAGGCCACAGTCACCCTGATACCCAAATTACATAAAGACTCAACAAAGGAAAAAAAATTACAGACCAATATCTCTCATTTACATTGAGCAAAAACATTCAATAAAATGTTCACAAACCAAATCTAAGAACACATCAAAAAGATCACTCACCATGATCAAGCAGGCTTCATTCCAGAGATGTAGGTATGATTCAGCATGGGAAAATCTGTCAATATAATCCACCATATAAACAAACTGAAAGAAAAAAAATCTACATGATCATCCCATTAGATGCTAAAAAAGCCTTTGACAAGTCCAACACCTCTTCATGATAAAAGTCTTAGAGAGTTCAGGGATAAAAGGGATATAAATAAACATAATGAAGACAATATGCAGCAAACCAATAGCCAATATGAAATCAAATGGAGAGATAGTGGAAGCAATTCCACTAAAATCAAGAACAACACAAGGCTGTCCACTCTCTCCATATTGCATCAATACAATACTTGAAGTTCCACCTAGAGCATTAAGACAATTAAAGGAGATCAAGGGGATACAAATAAAAATGAAGAAGTCAATGTATTATTATTTGCAGATGCTATGATAGTATACATAAACAACCCAAAAACTCTACCAGGGAAATCCTACAGCTAATAAACACCTTCAAAAAAGTGGCTAGATATAAGAAATTTCAAAAAAAAAATCAGTAGTCCTCTTCTATACAAATGACAAGCAGAATGAGAAAGAAATCAGGGAGACAACACTCCACAGTAGCCATAAATAACACAAAATATCTTGGTGTGATTCTAACCAGGCAGGTTAGAATCTGCACAAAAAGAACAGAGCAAAGTTACAGATTCGATGCAAACCTTATCAAAATTCCTACAGGAATTTGTATATACCTTGAAAGAATAATACTCAACTTCATATGGAAAAAGAAAAAAGAAAAAACAGAATGGCCGAAACTAATCCCATACAGTAAAAGAAATTCTGGAGGTATCACCTCTGATTTCAAGAGGTACTATGGAGCTATAGTAATAAAATCCACAGGGTATTGGCATAAAAACAGACATGTTGACCAATGGAATAAAATTAAGCCCAAGATGTAAATCCACACACTTATGAAAACCTGAGTTTTGACGAAGAGGCCAAAATTAGACAGTGGAAAAGGGAGAATATATTCACCAAATGGTGTTGAACTAATTACATATTGGCATGTAGAGGAAGGCAAATGAATCCATGTTTGTCACCCTGCAAAAAAAACTAAAATCCAAGTGGATCAAAGACCTCAACATAAATCAGAATTGCTAAATCTGACAGAAGAGAAAATGGGGAACAACCTTGAACACACAGGCACAGGAGACAACTTCCTAAACAGAGCACCAATAACATAGGCGCTGAGATCAACAATTAATAAATGGGACCTCAAGAAGCTGAAAAGCTTCTGTAAGGCAAAGGAAACCATCAATAGGACAAAATAGCAGCCTACAGAATGGGAAAAAAATCTTCACCAACCCTGACAAAATATATAAAGAAGTGAAGAATCTAGACATCAACAAACCAAATATTCCAGTTAAAAATGGGGTACAGATCTAAACAGAAAATTCTCAAGAGAAGAATCTCAAATAGTCAAGAAACACTTAAAGAAATGTTCAACATCCTTAGCGATCAGGGAAATGCAAATCAAAACAACTCTGAGATTCCATCTTACACCTGTCAGTATGGCTAAGATAAAAAACACAAGCAACACCTCATGCTAGAGAGGATGAGGAGAAAGGGGGACACTCCTCCATTGCTGTTGGGAGTGCAAACTTGTCCAGCCACTTTGGAACTCAGTGTAGCAGTTTCTCAGAAAACTGGGGAACAACCTACTGCAATACCTAGATATACCCAAAGAATGCTCAATCATACTGCAAGGACACTTGCTCAACTATGTTCATAGCAGTTTTATTTGTAATAGCCAGAAAATAAAAACAATCTAGATGCCTCTCTACCAAGGAATGGATGAAGAAAATGTGACACATTTACACAATGGAGTATTATTCAGCTATTAAAAATAAGGACACCAGAAAATTTGAGGGCAAATGAGTGGAACTAGAAACTAGAAAAAAAAAATCTTCCTGAGTGAGGTAACTCAGATTGAGAAAGACAAACATGGTATTTACTCACTCATACGTCAATATTAGCTGTAAAATATAGGATAACTATGCTACAATCCACAGACCCAGAGAGACTAGGTAACAAGGAGGGTTCATTGGGGCACACCCAGATCATCCTGAGAAGAGAAAATAGAAGAGATTTCATGAGTGGACTCAGGGCAGGTGGGGAAGGGAGTATGAGTGACCAGGTTGCGGGGAGGACAGAGGGAGAGCATACTGAAAGAGACTACTGGAAAGGGGGTACACATTTCAGTGTCATGTAGAATAACCTGGCAGAAGGCAATCTCCCAGGAATCTACATGGAAGACTCTAGCTTAGTCTCACAGCAATAGTTGATATGTAGCCTGAACTGGCCATCTCCTGTGACCAGCCTGGTGCCTAGCCCAATTTTCATTAGAGAGGCATTATCTAGCAACTGATATCACAGATGCAGACCCTCAGCCAAACATGAGGTGGAGTTCAAGGAATCCTGCGTAAGAGGAGGTGAAAGAATTGTAGGAGGCAGAGGGGTTGAGGACACCACGAGAAAACTCACAGAATCAGCTAACCTGGGCTCATAGGGGCTCACAGAGACTGACCAACAACCTGGGAGCCTGCATGGGACCAACCTAAGTATTCTGCCTAATGTTACAGTTGTGTTGTTTGGTCCTCTTGTGGGACTCCTAATAGTGGGAATAGGGGCTGTCTCCAACTCTTTTACTGTTTTTTGGGACCCTACTCCTCATACCGGGGCCTTGTCCAGCCATAATACATGGGGAGGTGCTTAGTCGTACTGCAACTTGACATGCTGTGTTTTGCTGATACTCCTGAGAAGACTGCCCTTTCCTAAAAAGAAATGGAGGAGTAGTGGATTGGGAGGGTGGGAACAGAGGGGCATGGGATAGGCACTGGGAGGAGAGGAGGGAGGGGAAACTGCAGTCAGAATGTAAAATAAATAAATTAATAAATTAAAAAAGTAAAAATAAAAAGTGTTCTATAATTAATGCTACTCTAGATTGTTGAAGCTTTCTATAATTAATATTCATGTTGCAAATACATACTACCTATTTTTTTCTGCCTTTTTAAGTATAACCTTTTGCACTTTCATGACCATATATAAGCACTAATTTAATGGTCTCATAGAATTCTCACAATGTGCATTTTTTTCTTCCTATAACTTTTCTTTAATATCATCTTGCCTTTGTTCTAGCCAGCTCAAATATCTAATAATTTATGTGACCTTAGCTTATTCAAGTCTGTCCTCTCCTGATGAGTCCTTATTACTTGTAGCATGACTCTTAAAGAGTCTTATTAATAAAATCAAACCTGGAGCCAGGTATTGGGGTGAATGCTGGAAGATCAGAGAAGCAGAACAAGCCACAGCTACCTCACCTTGCCAGTTCCTTAGCTGATCCTGTTTCCTCAGACTGGAAGCCTCTGAGTCCTCATCCAGAATGAATCTCAGCTGAACTGCTGCTCAAAAGCCTGAAACCTTAACCAGCAAAATGCTTCTAGTTTCTGGTCTTCACGTCTTATATATCATTCCGTTTTTGCCATCACTCCCTGGGATTAAAGACTCACTTCTTGGGATTAAAGGCATGTGTCACCATGCCTGGCTGTTTCCAATGTGGCCTTAAACTCACAGAGATCCAGAGGGATTTCTGCCTCTAGAATGCTAGGATTAAAGGTGTGAGTACCACCATTTTCTAGCCTTTGTATCTGGTGGCTGTTCGGTCTCTGACCCCAGATAAGTTTATTAGGGTGCACAATATTTTGGGGAACACAATACCACCACAGTTACTGATTGCAAAAATACATTCCTCTTTGTATCCAGCTCCTGCTCCATCATCTTTTGGATCAGTCCAAGGAAAATGAAACATGCTTCATCAAGACACATCCACACTCCACACTCTGCCACAGACTGGCATGGTGACTGACCTTCCTAATCTTCCTTCCAACACATCTCACCTTAGGCCCTCTAGCCTTCAAGTCCCAACAACAAAATCAGTAATGAAGTCTTCTCATGTACATTTTATTGGTAAATTGGTAAATTATCGCCTGCAGTTGAAGTTGGCCCTGAAAATGGGCCTTAAGTCTTCCTCACTCTTCAGATCCAAGCCAGATTGTCTCAAAGTGTTCTTCATGACCGTTTGTACTGGAATGGTCTCCCCTGCACCCCAACTCTAAGGCAGGGAGGAAATAGAACAGCAAAAGTCCGAGAGTGAAAAAAAAGCATTGCACCCTTGAGAACAGCTGAAGTAAGCTATTATTCCAATGGAGGTCACTCCCGTTTGTCATTTGATGCAATCATCTGTGGACAGGTAGCTCAGCTGGGACCTCACCTGGCTGCCTCTACTTGCCCAGTAAGTTTCTGTTGGATGTTGAGAACCTTTAATTTGATTAAGTCATCTCTCCACTGTTGTTTGCCCTTTTACTGGAAGCTTCATGGAAAGGGGCACTTGCTTTGTCTGGGAGCACTCAGTCTATGTGGAACTCTAGGTAACTTTCCCAGTTGATTTCTGCTAGATGCTTGCAAGCCCTCAGTTTGATGCTTCTTCTCCCTCAATAAGACTTTCTCACTTGATTTCTGGTGGAAGTTTATAAATGCCCTGATTTTATGAACTCTTGTCATCAGTCTTCAACATCTCTACCTGTTATTTAATATTTAATTTTTTATTCAATGTTGTTTTTCTACCCATATTCACTTAGAAGAATATTTTGACAAGTACTTTCAATTCATATACCCATTCAGACCTTAAGTGATGTAGTTTACTCGACTGGGAGAAGCTATGAAATTTGACAAGATGTTTTAATACAGCAATGATATAAACAACATCCTCTAATTAATTTGGCCGTGTAAAAATATTTTGCACAATGATATAGAGAGCAATGTAGAAAATGTTTTAAGAAATTGGTTAATACCAGACTAACATACCTTATTAAAAAGATAATTATTTGCTTTAGATGAGTACTGACTTATTATAAATAAATCTGATCCACACAATATTAGGCTATGATTCTGACTGTTGCTATAATTTATGGAATATTTAAGCTGTACATTCAGGTAGTTTGCTTCAGGTTCATATTAAGAACAGGAGCATTCATTACCAAGTCAAAATAAAAATAAATTGGTAGCGGAAACAAAATCTCTTCCTATGGGTTTAATAAAAGTTGCTTTAAAGTTTAGCACTCAATACAGAATCAAAGGAACTAGCATTGTATAGTCAGATTCTAATCCTCCAGCCTCTTTGAAATGTGGGCAGATAAAATGTCTTCAAGGAAATGTTTGTAATTATTGTACTAACAAGTTTCAGTATTCAGCGTGTTGGGGGAAGGCAACAGAGCCTTAAGTAGAGGAATTCAATACCAAAGTTATATTTCCACCATTATCAGCATCCTAATGGTCCCTGCCAACAATAGTCTAGGACATTTATAAAAGCTTTGCACACTGTAATGAGAAATGAGTGCTTTTTATCATCACTAAAGGAAAAACTCATAGAAAAAGTTTAAATGTCCAAGGTAAAATATCTGTAATAGCTCTGACTTCCACAGTAACTCTCTTTATTACAAGGGTGTATAAAAACTAGTATATTTGGTATTTTGAAGGAATAAGAAAATTCCGAGACTTTTTGGAAGTTGAACATAAAATGCTCCTTTATTGTCTATAAAAACATACTGTGATTTTTTTCTAAAATTCTAAGGTTTTATTAGAATGACTTTTAGGATGCTAAATATATCTTTTAATTAAGATTGATTGTCTTAATATCAACTGTTCAAAGTGTTGGAATTTCACTTCTCCATAATTATCAAATTATCATAGATACCTATGTGTAATTGCATCAAATAGTTAAGAAACATGTATGCATTAAACCGTTTATTTCTTTTCAGTAAGTTATACTGCAATGTGAAGTGAAAAGTGAAATTTATCCTTTTGCAATCAATATACTCTGTTAATCAGTCTATAGTAGACTTTTGAATTGATGATATGAACTAATTTGTATCTTGATGTTTAAAATCAGTATTTAATGTACATTATTTTTTTAATTATGGCATTATTTTATTTATTTTTCATGATGATGTTCTCCACTCCCAATCATTGATCTTCATCTACCTTTACTATATATTATGGACAAATTGAAGATGCCTGAAGCAAACCAGAAGGCTGACAAAATGGTATTAACTAATAATAAAATAAGAACACTTGGTTTGATGCTTTCAAAAGAGACACATACTATTTTCTCACACTGGACACCATTCTCACATTCAGTCAAATCATGCACTTAAAGTATTTTAACTGTACTTCTTTATTTTCTCAAACCAGTCCTTGTATTTTTCACTCTTGTACCTGAATCACACCCTTGTTCTGAGAGAACATGGTAAATGCCCACATCTGAAACACTGGAATCACGAAGGCTACCTTTACATTGCTTTGGTCCTGAAGACCTAGTCACTCAACAGCTCCCCACACCATGGGCTCTAGCTTTGTATCCAGTGCCCAAGAGCTCAGCTGCCACCATCACATTGAGCTACTCTATTGGACTCCTGGGGCACCACACCCTGTCAGGTGTTCATTTTCCAGAGTACAGGTTATGAGAGTCTATGACTCAGACATCAGAGCCCTCACTGCCACATGCTGGCTGACTATGTTGAGCCACTGTGGCTTTGTTCCTGTTTGTACTTAAGACCTCAACTCTCTGGATGCTCCACAGATGGCTGTGCTGTTTTGTGACTCATGCTCGTCAAACCTCAGAGCCTCCATTTTCCTTATTTGGAGCATTTGAAACATTGCATACTTATGTTCTAAATCCTTGCTACATAACTCTTCACAACTGTAAGTGAGACCTAGTGCTGAAACAAATCCCTTTGGTTATGACTGCCTTCACGAAAAAAAAAAAAGAGGTAGGAAGGCCCCAAAAGCTTATACTGTCAAAGATTTCACCACTGTTGGATGTTCCCATAATTTGGACTTGTATGATACCTGTAATATTCACAAAGTCTAATGAACATTACAGCACTGAGGTTACACTATTGCATCCTTTCTATAAGCAGAACTGCCATGACAACCTAGACATAACCCTCCCACCCATTTGCAGGGGGTGCTTTTCACACTGAAACCCATACAGCCTGGAAAAGATGATGCTCCTCCAAATGTGCAGACAGAAACAAACCAATAATAAACACACAATACTAAAGAAATCTACCAACTCCAAGAGGTCACATAGTTTTCCTGTAATAGGCCCCAAGGAAATGGAATCTTAAGTGTGCCCAACAGAGAAGGGACAATGGTAATTTCAAAGGAACTCAGTAAACTATGAAAAAATATAGTGTTAACAAACAAAACAAAACAAAACAAAAAAACAATGAATGAATTGAAAAGGGTGGTAAGGAATGAAGAAAACCAGTATAATTCAAGTAACAATAGTAAACAGACTGACTTCATGGTTATTGGATTTAAAAGTAAGAAAAAAGTGGGAAAAACTTCTGTACAGTAATAATGTGCAAAATAGCATGCATATGCATATTCTATATTAATGCATCACACTGATGTGCTTAAAACTGAAGTTATTCTTTATTCTAAAGGATAATTATTACAATTATTTTTTATATACCAATTGCAGTTTCCCCTCCCTCCTCTTCCCACAGTTCCTCCCCCTTCCTTTCTGCCCCCCAAATCTGTTTCCTCCTCCATTTATATCCAGAAAAGGGCAGGCGTCCCATGGATATCAACCAAATATGTCATATCAACTGCATTAAGACTAGGCACCTTTCCTTGTATTAAGCCCGAACAAGGCTAACCAGTGTGAGGAATAGGGTCCCAAAAGCCAGCAAAGGAATCAGACAGCCTCGGCTCCCACTGTTATGAGTCCTACAAGAAGAACAAGCTATACAACTATAACTTATATGCAGAGGTACTAGGTCAGTCCCTGTAGGCTCCCTGTTTGTTGGTTCAGTCTCTGTGAGCCCCTACAAGCCCAGGTTAGTTGATTCTGTGGGTTTTCTTGTGGTGTCCTGTGGTGGTATTATGTTCCCCAAAATATTGCGCACCCTAATAAACTTATCTGGGGTCAGAGACCGAACAGCCACCAGATACAAAGGCTAGAAAATGGTGGCACTCACACCTTTAATCCTAGCATTCTAGAGGTAGAAATCCCTCTGGATCTCTGTGAGTTCAAGGCCACATTGGAAACAGCCAGGCATGGTGACACATGCCTTTAATCCCAAGAAGTGAGTCTTTAATCCCAGGGAGTGATGACAAAAACAGAAAGATATAGAAGATGTGAAGACCAGAAACTAGAAACTTTTAGCAGGTTAAGGTTTCAGGCTTTTGAGCAGCAGTTCAGCTGAGATTCATTCTGGATGAGGACTCAGAGGCTTCCAGTCTGAGGAAACAGGATCAGCTGAGGAACTGGCGAGGTGAGGTGGCTGTGGCCTGTTCTGTCTCTCTGATCTTCCAACATTCACCCCAATATCTAGCTCAGGTTTGATTTTATTAATAAAACATTCTAAGATTCATGCTACAGTGTCCTTCTCTGCTGTCTACAGTCTTTCCTCGCCCTCTTTGACAGGATTCCCTGAGCTTGGCCTAGTGTTTGTCTGTCAGCCTCTGCATCCGTTTCCATCAGTTGCTAGATGAAGCCTCTCTGATGACAACGGAGCTAGATGCCAGTCTATGAGTATAGCAGAATTAGGCATCATTAGTCATAATTAAATTGAATTTTTTTCTTTTGTCAGTCATGTTTGTTTATGGGTCCTGGAACTCCATTGTCAGGACTGGGCTCCCTCTCCTGGTATGCGCCTCAGGCTGTACCAGTCATTAGTTGGCCACTCCCACAATTTCTGTGCCAACATTAACCCAGCACATTTTGTAGGGAGGACAAATTGTAGGTCAAAGATTTTGTGGCTTGGTGGTATCCCAATCTCTCTACTGGAAGTTTTGCCTGGTTATAGGAGATAGCCAGTTCAGGTTACACATTCCCTATTGCAATGAGTCTTAGCTAGGGTCACCCTTGTAGGTTTTCAGTTATATCAGGTTTCTACCTCACATCAAGATATCAACCTTTTCCTGGTTGTTGTCTCTTATAGTATTTTCCCACTCCATCCCCCTTACCTGATCCCTCCTGTTCCCATCCCCACTCATCCCCAGGCCACCTAAAAAATCTGTTCTATTTCCCCTTCCCAGAAGTATCCAAGCATTCCCCTTGAGCCCCCCTTGTTACTTAGCTTCTCTGGGACTGTGAATTGTAGCATGATTATCCTTTACTTTACAGCTAATATCCACTTATAAGTGAGTACATACCATGTTTTTCTTTCTAGATCTGGGTTACCTCACTCAGAATGATTTTTTTTTCTAGTTCTATCCATTTGCCTATAAATTTTATGTTGTCATTATTTTAACAGTTGAGTAATACTCCATTGTGTAAATATACCACATTTTATTTATCCATTCTTCAGTTGAGGGAAATCTAGGTTATTTCCAGTTTCCTGCTTCCACTAGTAAAATTGTTATGAATGTAGTAGAGCAAAGTCCTTGCGGTATGGTGGAACATCTTTTTGGTATATGCCCATGAGTGATATAGCTGGGTCTTGAGGTAGATCGATTTTTTTCCTCTGAGAAATCACCATATTGATTTCCAAAGTGACTGTACAAGATTGCATTCCCACCATAAATGGAGGAGTATTCCTCTTATTCCACATCCTTGATAGAATGAGCCGTCATTTATTATTTTTTTTAAATTTTCTTTTATTTATTTTTGGTGTCTCGGGATATCACCCATCTCTATCCTGCACAGAATAAATCAAAATAAAATTTAAAAGGAGAAAGGTAAAATCTCATCATGGAAGCTGAGGTGTGACACAGTGAGTTCTGCAGTAAACCCCTTTGTCCACACATTTTACATGCAGGCATTCATCACAAAGAATCATTGGTCTGGTTCAAGGCCTCTGGTCTCTGCTGCATCATCAACACTGGGCCTTCACTGGAACTCTTCCTGGACATTCTATTGCTGCCCCATGTCATGGATATTATCAGCCCTGGGTCCACAGGAATGACCCCAGCCTCCCCTCCCCCAGTCCATGCTCCAGCAGATCACAGATGAGGTGTATGTTGGGGTGGGCCAACACTTAACCCTGATTCTGGATCTGGGTAGTTGCAGTTCAGCCAGACAGCTTTCCCGTCTTTGCCACCAGATTGAGCTCTCCAGCATTGCCCTGGCTAGTTCACTCCACAGCAATGAGCAAGGGGTAGGGCCAGTGCTCAGGCTTTCACATCCTCAGGTCAGTTCTCCCACACCTACACCTTCAGGGCCAGGACTACTCTGTTGTCCAGGTGAGGTGTAGGGGCCAGTCTCCCAGGTACTGCAGCTGATGAAGGGCTGGGACAGTTCTCCTGCTCTTACAGCCTCAGGCCAGCTCTTATAGCTGCCTCAGTTGTTGATGGGCAGCGGCAGGGTGCAGTAGGGTAAATCTCTCTCTGCCCATGCCACCACATGCCATTTGTGGTTTTGATCATAGCTATTCTGACATGTATAAAATTACTGGAATCTCAAGAGTTGTTTTGATTTGCATTCCCCTGATTGCTAAGGATGTTGAACATTTCTTTAAGTGTTTCTTGACTATTTGAGATTCTTCTCTTGAGAATTCTCTGTTTAGATCTGTACCCCATGTTTTAACTGGAATATTTGGTTTGTTGATGTCTAGATTCTTCAGTCTTTATATATTTTGGAAATCAGCTCTCTGTCAGATGTGGGGTTGGTGAAGATTTTTTTCCCATTCTGTAGTTTGCTATTTTGTCCTATTGGTGAACTCCTTTGTCTTAC
>CABHPP010149778.1:0-21959 GCA_902168425.1 Peromyscus attwateri
GGGGACTGGTATGACTGCCAACTGGTTGCTGCTTCCAGCTCCTGAGTTTTCATTAAGACCCTGGCATCTCCCCAGAGCTTGGAGGAGTCCCGATTAATTACAGGCAAATGTTGGCTCTCCCCCCGGAAATCTGCAGCCCCAGCCTGGCTCCATCCCCTCTGATTTTATTAAAACCCACCTTGCCAGCCAGGACCCTGGGATTTACAGCCACAGCTAATAGGCTGCCTCCCCAGGAGACATAAATCTGAGCATTCTGCCCAGGGAGCCGCTTGCTGCTAAGAGGCCGGTTAATTGTTCTGAGTCGAGGGGTCCGCAGAGGAATGTTCAATTAGACCTCGCAGAAAATTTGGAGCATTAAATAAGGTGAACAGGGATAGGGTGCCATTGCTTTTTTTGTTGTCTTTGGGGGGGATTGATTTTTTTTTATTTTTTTATTTTATTTTATTTTATTTTATTTTTTTGAGTGGGAAGCAGTCCTTGCTTGCTCCCAGGGCCTGTAGCAGGTCCAGCACTTCCTCTGGGCTCTCCTTGAGGGTCAGAGTGGTGTTTTGAGTGGACAAGTCTGCATCCATCATCCCACAGTCCACTGCAGCACTTGGAACTTCCTCAAACAAAGTCAACCGCAGACTAGCTGCATGTCCTTGGAAGAGTCTAATTGACTCTCAAAGAGACCCTTTCCCCTTCTGTAAGATGGGGTGACACTGTCTTTTCCATCACCTCACAGCATCACTGGGGATTTCATCCATCTATCCATCCATTCATTCATTCATTCATTCATTCATCAGATAAATATTTGCTGAGGGGCATTTTCTTGTCTCAGTCTCTTTCAGTGACTACATGAAAATGCGGTTGACCAGATGGCTTCAGCAACACCTTGTTTCTCAGCTCTGGAGGCTGGAGTCTAAGATCACGGTGCTAGTGTATCCAGCATCTAGTCAAGGGGTCTTCCTCATTCATAGAGAATGTGTTCTCACTGTGTCCTCATGGGATGAGGGAGGGAGCTCTCTTTCAAGAGTGATAACGCACTTGAAGTTCCTACCCTCATGATTCCATCACCTCCCCAAGGCCCCACCTTCTTGTACCACCACCTTGGGAGGTAAGATGTCAACATATGAATTTTGGGGGCACATTCTCTCTGTAGCACCTCTGTGTGCCAGGAAAGCTGTTAGACCCATTGGGGGACAACAAGGCCCTGCCCCCCAAAAGCATCCATTTTCACAGAGGGCTAGATAAGGGGACCCTGAAGATCAGCACAGGGGAATGTGGGAGCCAGCACAGATGTCTAATCCTTTTGAAGGGCAGCACTAGGGAGGAGGATGTCTTAGAAGAGGTGACAGGATTGACTTTTGTGTGGCAGCAAAAGTACCATGGCTTCACCCCAGTGGGTACCTTCACTTGCTTCTTTCTCACAGGGAGGCACAACATACAATATACAATTCACAATACAACCATAGGCCCACGAGCCTTGCTATTTATTAACTAGAGGCTCAGAGAGGTTGAGTGACAGATTTGCAGCCACACAGCCAGTAGAGCAGATGGCGAGATCTTCACAGTAAGACGAGGGGCCTAGACTGAGGGCCTCTATGAAGGTCTGGCAGTGACATCTGTAATCTCCAGATCTCATTTTCTGCTGGGTCCCAACTTTGGGTAAAACCTACCTCTCCCGAACCCTGGCCAGCTAGCTCTTGGTTAGCTCAATAACCCTTTACTAGAACCACTCACCAGCCTGTGGCCTCAGTCCCACACCCGGGCCACACAGTGTTGTCTGGTCAGTGGTAAGAGGACCCCCATTTCTCTCCTTCAGCAGACCCACAAGTTACTGGCTTTCCATTCTCAGTCCCTGGAGCCCACTGAGGCAGCATCGCCCTCTTTCAAACATTACCAGATACCTGAAAATTACCACAATTGAAAACCTATCTTTCTCCCATTGGACCTAGACCAGCATCATTGCTAAGATGTGAACTGGGAAACATCCCCTCAGCATAGGTTCCTGTGGTGGTTTGAGAGAAAATGGCCCCCATAAGCCCATAGGCAGTGGTACTGTTAGGAGGTGTGGCCTTGTTGGAGGAAGTGTGTCACTGGGGGTAGGATTTGAGGTTTCAGATGTTCAAGCTAGACCCAGTGTGTCTCAGTCTCTTCCTGCTGCCTATGGATCCAGATGTAGAACTCTCAGCTCCTCCAGCACCATGTCTGCCTGCACACTGCCAAGCTTCCCACCATGATAACAATGGACTAAACCTCTGAAACTGTAAGCCAGAGTTGCTGTGGTCATGGTGTCTCTCCACAGCAATAAAACCCTAAGACAGTTCCAAGGACAAGGACACCATCTAAACAAATGAGTGTGACATTTTTATTGTATACCCAGTGCACAGATGGCTCAGACCCAGGACTTTCAGTTTCGGCATAAATCATGGAGTGGCAAACACCATGTGTGGAGCTCCAAGGCTTGCACTGTGTCTTGCCTCTGCTGGCCTTACCCCTCTGCCTCAGTTTCCCCTTACACTGTTTTATGAAACAGGCAGCCTCCGAGGGTCACTGTGGGGGTCCACAGGGAGAGCTAGTGGGAAAAGCACTCCTCAAGTGGACCATGCCGTGCTGGGAGAACAGGAGGGATTACCATAATGCTTTGCATTTTTATTTTTAACCTGCGTGAAATCCTGCAAGCCAGCGGTTGCCAGAAAATGCTAAGCCATAGCCTGTGCTCCATGGGGAAATCAGGTTGGCTTTCACTGCAGAAGTGCACAGTGCAGAACTTATTTATTTGAGAAACACAGATGGATTCTAGGTTGCCCCAGCCACCAGGCTCTGTCTTTGGCGTTGATTCTGTTTGCTCAGAGTTAAGGCAATTTTTTTTTTTTTAACCTGAGGATGAGGTGTCACCACAGTGGCTGTCTCCATCACCTCCTCCCCTGTTGAAGCCCATCTGTTGGGGTTTGCATGGCCTTCTGGGAATAAAAACTCGTCTGAACACAGCCAACACTTGGCACTTAGGGACAGTGACAGCCCGGGCTCACGAGCACAGGAGTCAACTGCAACAAGTTGTCGAGCCTGTGGCCAACAAGGAGCCTGCTGGAGACCTCAGCTGCCAGTTCATAGTGGCAAGGCTGTGTGGTGGGTGACTGGTGGATAGCGAGGGCTCCCAGAAGTCTCCGTAGGCTTGCCCTACCAGAGCAGCCTGGAGAGTAAGGTTCAGGAAGGAGCTACAGTCTGTGGCCACAGCCTCCTGAACTGCTCTGTCCCTGCTCCTGTAGGCCCTCCATTACAGTATCAGGCAGAGAAACCTGCCACACACGCTATGAGGTACATCGATGGATGAAAAACCCAAATACACAACAAGGCTGAGGAACTCAGACCAGGGGCCACTGTGATTTACTTGGAGGTCCCCTGGCTTCAGGGAACCTGGGCTCACCACCCTAGTTCCCAGAAACAAGGAGCTTAAATGTTTGCTGTCGATGGCCACGCTTTATCTCCTGCCTCTTCTCCTCCTGATTCCCAACACCCGGCTACACACAGGAAAGCGTGGAGCCAAAAGGCAGGTCAGGTAGCAGTCCCAGCCTGTGGCCCCATAGGTCCGTCCAGCTATTTCTGTCTTCTCTGCTTCCCTACTGTGCACAAGCTCTGGGTTACAGGTACTGGTACCCTGCCTGGACCCCATGGCCCCTGCCGCTCGCTTAGCCAGTGGAGAGTCCATGGAGTCTCAGGTGGCTATAACACAGCGTTTTGGAGCGATGGCTTATGGGCTAATGGGGAGACTAATGTTCTGGGCACAGAACTGGGCGCAGAGACACAAAGGAAAGATGCTGTCCCCAGCCACGTTCACTGCCTTAGAGAGAAAAGGTGTCCTATATGACGCACAGCCACAAGCGCACACAGTAAAGGGCCACACGTGTTAGGGTCAGGGGTCTGACCTCCAGGTAGCTGGAGGACAGCCGACAGGGAGAAGGTGCCTATCCTAGAAGGGTGGCCATGGAGGGCAGCCAGGGTGTACATGGCTAAGGAGCATCATCTGGGGCAGCTCTTCCTCCTTCTCTCTTCTCTGCACCCCAGCGTATCCCAGAGCATCCCATATGCTCCCTTCAGGTCACACAGCTATTGTGCCAACTGGCCCAGCCTCTTGGGTATGGCATCTTCTCCAGACCAAGGGGCCTCCCTCCCAGCTAGTATCCAAGACTTTCTGTTTTCTCAGTGAACAATATAATACACAGGATTGGGTCTCTGGGAAGGCTGGAGGGGCCAGCAGCAGAGTCCCCTAAAGTAACCATCAGAATAGCTCCCATGACTTTCATCATGACATTTGAAAAAATACGGGGAGGTTCAGAAGGGATTCCCAGGTCTGCTGAGCTGGAGTAAACAGCATTGGAGAAGTAGGAGTGTTTCATGGGACACCTAGGGCGGCTACATAGACACAGACCTGAACATTTAAAGCCACACAAGAGCCGCTTCTGAGCACTATATAGTAGGTTCCATCTCAAATGTCAGATCTAGCCAGGGCCGCAGTTAGGATCCGGAAGTAGAAATCAGGAGGTCACTGCAGAAAGTAGACCTGGAGCACAGAGTGTAGCCTTGACCTGGACATTCTGCCCTGGCCCCAGAGTCTCCAGCAGCCTGCAAGACCCCATAGAAAGCTTGCTCAGCAGCACACTGGGGCTGCAAGCGGTGAGTTGTCCAGAGTTTGGAATCAGGCAGGCTCAAGGCCACTTCCTGCTCCAGCTGCATCTCCTTGGTGCACTGGTAATCTGGCTGGGACCCAGAGGGCCGAGGAAGTCTGAGGTGGAGTTGTTTAGCCTCCCAGCCCTGCAGAATGAAGTGAGCAGGGCTGCGAAGCTAGCAGCTACATCTCTCCATCCACAGCAGCTTGGGGAATTCCTGGGGGCTCACACCAGCCCGAGGATCCCTTACCCTTCTCTGCTAATCATCTCCCTGTGGCATATAAGTGCCCATCTCTCCTTTCCTGGACCCTACCTGGGCCTGCTAACCTTGTGCCACAGGGGACAGGAATGATGTCTCACTCTAACCAATGCCGCTGACTCCTGCTGACCTCTCTGCTCCCACATCCCCACTACTTGACAACTCACATTGGCATTAGGGGCCCTAGATTAAGCTGTCTATATCTTTCCACTGCTTTAAAGCCTCTCATGGCTTCCATTAACCAAAGGCTCAAACCCAGGCTACCCCACTATCCTGCACAGCCAGACTACCCCACTATCCTGCACAGCCAGACTACCCCACTATCCTGCACAGCCCTTGCCAGCCCCAGCTATAACCAGAAGGAAGTTCCCACCTACACTCAGCACCATACCCTCCCTCTCTGCACATCTGGTTCCCTCTGCCTAGTGCCCCCCATCCTGCTGCAGTGGGGCAGAGGCCAGCCCAAAGCTTCCTTCCCCAGCCGGTGTGTTCTCTCCGCACTCCTTCCTGTCCCCTTGCCAGTCTCTTCTGACGGGCAGCTCTTAGATGCCCTTGACCTGGCCTTCATGACCTCTGCAAACCCAGGACTCATGCTTGGCATAAAGAGGGACCCAGGCACCGCTGGATACAGGGTTGGTTTAAAAAAGGGGAGTTTTCCAGTCAGTGAGAACTCAGGATCGGGGTCTCCCCAGGTTTACCCACCCTCCCTATTCCCCTTTAGCCCCGTGGGGTGGTCAGGGTTGGGATATTTTCTCCCTTCTATTTTCTAGGTGAGGAAGCTGAGACTTGGAGAGGCGAAGGGCAGGTTTGAGAGCAGACGCAACTCCAGAGGTAGTAGATTGCCCCAGGTCAGCACAAAGTGCTACAATTAAGTCTCTACCAAGAGGGGCCTTTTGATCCAAATTATACAGCCCCTGTGTTCCTGAGCAATTAACCCTGGAGCCACAGGTGGTATTCACAGCTGGCGAGGCTGTGTGGGCGACAGGAGGCATTATCATCTGGTGCCATGATGCCTGCCCTGTCCGGCTTCTGATACAGGTCCAGCCCAGCACCGAACAGCTAGAGGGCCACAGACTTTTCATGCTGTACTGGGGAGCCCCAGAGGCACCTGACCATTATGGGCTGCAGCTCTGGGCCCCCAGAAATAGAAGGGAAACCTCTAATGGCCTGGTTCCCCCCTTACCCTCTTTCATATTGCCTCAACTCTCCCCGCTCCCAGAGAGGCTTTCTTTGTCCACCCTAATAAAACCTTCAGTCCTCTCCCCTTGGGGCGCGCGCGCGCGCACACACACACACACACACACACACACACACACACACACTCTTTTCCCCCTGCACCTCTCAGGAACCTGGCTTTCAGTAGACATGTAAGAGATGTTTGTTGAATGAATACATACTTTCATGCATGAATACTTGAATGCCAGTAATTAATGGTATGTTTTTGAGGTCCCCTGACCTCTCCCCCAGCTTCTCTGTGCCCATGTGCAGAACCAGGAGAGGAGCGACTGTAAAGCTTCTGAAAGCAACAGCGAAAGTGTTGGGCAGGGCCTGGGCTCTTAGTGGGGTCTCACCACCTCTTCTTCCTGCCCTTCAGATGGGGAGGTGCTCCCTCATCCAATTTCTGCAATGGCACTTGCTAGCCATTTAACATGACGTCCTACCTTTGAGTGAATGCTGGGATCAGGTGGGCTGTGCTCTCTCTGAGGGAGCTACATCAAGTGTGCAATAACCAGGAAGCTCTGCACCCTCAGTGTATTTATTATGAATAGCGCAGCGGGAGGGGTTGGCTAGTCTCAGTGGGAGGTCAGCAATCTCAGGTTAAAATTAGGCAGGAGGAAGCAGCAGAGGTTTGGTTGTGTTTTTGTTTTCCCCCAGTCATTTGGTAAATCATCCGTAAACACTTGCGCTTGCATACACCGTCAACATTTGAACCTGGAACAGAAGAAGGCTTTGCCATCCTCTTTGCCAACCTCACCATGGGGGAAGGCTTTGCCATTCCCATGGGTCTGAGGCACAGGGTTCTTGACATGGCTGGGCTCCTGTCAACAATACGCATTCATTCAGGGCTCCCTCTGCTCCCCACCCTGTGGCTCTTCATGTGTGGGGCTCATTGTTCCAGTACCTGCAGGCTCTATGTGGCTGGGGCGATCAAATGTATTTGCAATAAGAAAGACTCCCCAGTAATGGCCTGCGTGGACCCCTCCTGAGGCCACACCAACAAGCAGCATGGCTCAGCTCTGTAGCTCACTTTGTTAAATGGAGGGTCCAGGTCTCCGCTCCTCAGCTGGTCCCCAAGGCCACTGACATTCTAGGCTTTCAGCAATGCCGCCTGATGCTTGCTGTCTTTGACTTTCCTAGCACATCACCATCAGGGAATTCACTACGGAAAGCTCAGACCAAAATGCTGAAAGGGTGTGAGGGAGCCATCCTCAACATGGAAAAGTTCACTGTCATGGTCAGGCCTGAACCCCAAACCCCCAGAGCTGGGCTGGGGCTTCAGAATGGTCTAGAATCGCGCTGAACTGTGTGCCTGGCATTGGCTGGCCACACCCCTTGGCTGTCCCAGAGAGAGGAGATGGGACTGTCCTGCCCCTGTCCTGGGACTTGTGATGACATGAGTCTGGAGACATGCTACAGTGCCCTTCCCACCTCAGGATCCTGAACTTTGTGACACTTGGTAAGTCTCCTTTACCACAACCAGAGACCTGCTCAGGGCCCTAAGGATTAGCATATGGGTGACTTCTGGTACCTACCACCACGATTTTCAAGTATTTCTTCTGTGGCCTGAGGAATGACACAGATGCAGGTATACTAAAGTGTGCATGCGCCACCAGGTGAGCGCTGGACCCTTGAGAGGGAGGGACATGAACATCAGGACCACACAAGCTCGAGGGAGTGCGTGCCCTTGACTTGGTGCTTCATGTCATCTTGACATCTGTCAGGACCAGCTCTCAGGAACCCCACCCCACCCCCCATCATGTTCACAGACTAAGAGCTGTGAAATGGAAGATAAACTGTGTTTCATGATTGAAAATTCCATTTAGACGAGAGAAACCCCAACTAGCCTTGCCCTGTTCCACATTATTTACTATGACGTCTTGGCGCCTTTCCCAGAGCCCTGCATCTTTCACAGCCAGGCTGTCCCGCCCCGGGGTCTCCACAGCACAGGAGAAGAATGAGGCCAGCTCTGCTTCAGGGGGGACTGGGGACTGGCGTCAGCAAGCCTGGACAGATGAGCTAGCCCTGAGAGGAAGGACGGACTGCTTCAGCTGGCAAAGCAAAGAGTATAGCAAGTACTAAGGTCATAAGAGAGTCGTCATGGCATCATGGAACTGCCTGGAAGATTCTAGAAGGTTCTGGAAATAAGATATTCCAAACAGGTGCCGCAGAAACGGGGGAGGGGGGGGGGGTGGGAGGCCAGAAAAGAGAAGGAAAGATACTAAAACTCAGGGTGGGAATGCGAGAACTGTGGAACTCTTTACAGAGGATCCACCTATCAGGTTAAGACTGCTGCTGCCAGGGGCCAAAGAGATGGCTCAGTGGTTAAGAGCACTGAGTGTTCTTCCTGAGAGCCCAGGTTCGATTCCTAATACCCACATGCTGGCTAACAACTGTCTGTAGCCCTAGTTCCAGGGAATCGATGCTGCATTCTGGTCTCCTTGTATTTGGCACACAGGCATACATGCAGGCCAAACATCCTAAGATTGCTGCCCCTAGCTCTCAGAAGGAGCAGCAGGAGGGAGTGGTTAGCAGCCATGGTTAGCAGCCCAGGCTCCAGGGCCCAAGGTTTAGTTCCTATTTGGGCCTGAACTCCTTTGGCTCAGTGATATCTCTGGCTTGTTTCTTCATTCATACAAGAACAACACAGCCAAGACTCTACAATGTGTTAACTCTTGGTACCTTCTCCGGCCAAGGGCTGACTGGGGGAAAAGCATCCAGATAACAAATCGCCTTGGTTCTCTTGGGAAGTTTTGGACATTGTCTTCTACTTGAAAGAGTATTAGGCTCGGAACCCAAGAGACATATTGGTCTTCTTTTATATCTATATGTGACTGAAAAGTGGAAGGGGACTTAGAATGTGGGGGGCCTGGGTGTGCAATGAGGTGTCGGCAAAGTACATGGTCTGCATTTGTGAAGGTGTCAGAATGAAATCTATTATTTTGTTCACTAATTAAAAAAACCTTTAGTAAGTCATGTTTCTATTTTTCACTTATTTCAAAAACACTTGTTACTTGGCATTTTGAAGTCTTTGAACTTTTGGATATCATACTTGGAAGAATGATAGCTTGATCAGTCTGTAAATATTGGGGCTGGAGAGATGGTTCAATCAGTATTTTAACAGTTGCTTAAGCATGAGGACATGAGTTCAATACCCAGAGCCAGCCTAGAAACATTGTTGAGTTTGGGTCCTAGTGAGAAACCCTCTCTAAAACAAACAAACAAACAAACAAACAAACAAACAAACCTCCAACAAAGTAAGGGCTGGAGAGATGGTTCAGCAGTTAAGGCACTTGCTGCTCTTGCAGAGGACACAGGTTCGGTTCCCAGTACCCACCTGGTGGCTCACAACCATCTCCAACTCCAGGTTTTCTGATACCCTCTTCAAGCATCTGAGGGCATCAGGCATGTATGTGGTGCACATACGTACATGCAGACAAAACACTCATACACATAAAAATAAATCTAATTTAAAAAACAGCAAAGAGGCTGTTCAAAAGGACACAATAATTTTACATGTTCAAAAGAGTATGTGTCAATATCAATAAAGCCTTAAGACATATGAAGTAGTCAGGCCCAGTGATAGGAGTTTGCAACTCCAGCTACTTAGGAGGCTGAAGTAGGAGGATCACAAGTTCAAAACCAGCTTGGACTACGACTGAGTGAGTTTAAGGTCAACTAGGGCAACTTAGTGAGACCCTGTCTCAAAAATTTAAAAAGTCATATCGTGCTGGGTATACGGCTCTGTGGTGGAGCACTTGCCTAGCACGTGTGAGGCCCTACCATCAGTTCCCAGTGCCACATCCAAACAAACCATGAACTCAGGACTGACGGAATTGTGAAGTACAACTAGCCAGACCTTTGAACACCGCCAATAACTGATCAGACAAGCAGGGAAACGTTACCAAAGACATGAAAGGCTGAATAGTCTGGCTAAGTTGACCCAGTTAATTTTTCTGGAATGTTCTATTCAGCAAGAGCAGCATACACATTTTTAAGTATTTGTAAAATATTTAGCAAAATTAATCATAGTCTGGGTCTTTAAAAAAAATCTCAGTATATACCAAAGGATTTGGGTCATATAAAGAATGTCCTTTGGTCACAGGGAAATGACTACTTGGGAGAGATTTAGAAACTCTGTGTGTGTGTGTGTGTGTGTGTGTGTGTGTGTGTGTGTGTGTGTGTGTGTGATATCAGGAAAGGATATCAGACTCACCGGAACTGAAGTCCCAGACAGTTGTTTGCCGTCTTGTGAGTGCTAGGAACCGAACCTGGGCCCTGGGAAAGAGCAGCCAGTGCTCAACTTCTGAGCCGACTCTCTAACCCCACCCAGCCCTTGTTACTGTAAAATTACTCCTCTCTTTAGTGAGGATCTTTACTACGAAACCCACCTTGATGTTAAAATAACCTCTCTAGCTTTCTCCTCATTAGTACCAGGATGGCCCGTTTCCATCTCGTGTATTTTCCTGGGGATTTGATGGAGGCAGCTTTTTCAATTCAACAGGACAGTATCTGCCTTTTCACAGGGGCGTTCAGCGCAGTCACAGTCTCTGTAGACCTGCCATCTTGCCATTTGCTGTTCATTCATCTCCCTTGTTCTTCGACTGCATCCTTCCTGCCCTCTTTCCTTTTAAATTTCAATTATTTCATTATCGTTCATGTATTGATTTATGCCCATTCCGTTTCTTCACTGGTATCTTGAGTTTATGTACATTTTTAAGTTATGGAAAACTTCTTTTACAGATTTTACTTTTTAATATGTATGCGTGTATGTGTGTGGGGGGCAGGGGATGGGCACATGCATGCAGGTGCCTTCAGGAGCCAGAAGAGGGCATCAGATCCCCTGACGCTGCAGTTAGAGGTGGCTGTGAGCGTCCAATATGGGTGCTGGGAATAAAAATCAAGAGCAACAAGTGATCTTAACCTCTGAGCCATCTAAAGCCCATGGGAAAAAAAAATCATTTTTTAAAGTTTTATTATACCACTTTCCAGACACATATCTTTTCCTTTTACAAACTAGTTTTAAGCATTTCTTATCTTCTCTATGATGGCCCTTGATAAAGGCTCCTTCATATTTTTTGTACTTTGTGGGTTACAGTTATCCTCAATTTTGGAAAAATTTAAGCTACTATTTCTTTCCCATCTCCACACTCCTTTTCGGGACACAGATATTAGCATACGTTAGCATACAGCTGCATATATTAACATAATTTCAACATGTATTTACATACCGGGAGTGGTCACAGGCAAGACTTTGGCTATTTTATTTATTTTTTAATACTGTCTGTGACTGTGTCTTCAGACTCATTGCCTGCTGTACTTCCTAAGCTTCTGTTAACGGTGCATTTGTTTGGTTTTTCTGTCCGACATCTTGTCATTCACTGAAGTCCAGCTTTACTTCTCATCTGTCTCTGTGTTTCTAGCTCATGGGCTCAGTCCGCTCCTCTTCCTCGGATGTGTTCACTTGGGTCCTCGTCTCTTCACTCTCATCGGGTCCTTTTGTCCTTGCTGTTCTGTTGTTTCTGGGAACTGTTTTTCTCACTGTGTACTTTGTTTCTCTGCTCTTGGTCACTTTCTACCACCCAAGTACTAAGCAGACCCAACCAGGTTTAGCTTCCAAGATCAGGCATGTTCAGGGTGCTGTGGCACAGACTGATGATGCCTGGTAATTTTCTATACCATAAATTATGACTTGTTTTTACACTCTACAAGTATGCCTGGGTTTTATTGTTATTTTTTTTTTCCTGCAGAGCAATTAGGTAAAATTTAGAAACCATTTGTTCCTTCTGAGGTTTGTTTTAAATCTTTGTGAGATGGTATCAGGACAGCCTTTAGTCTAAGGCTAATTTTACCCCTTCCTACGGCAATAAATACTTCTCTGCACTCACTGGCAGACTTTAACTATGAGGCTTTTCCATTCCGGCTGCTGCAAGCACCAACTATTCCAGACCTGCTCAAGCTCTGAGGTTGCTCCTTCTAACTTGCAGATCCCCCTGATCAGAGGCTAAAACCCTGTTGCCATCTTTTTAGGTAGGATTTTTCTTCCTCTTTAGCAAACAACAACAATGAAAACAGCTGAGGTTTACAGAGATCATGAGATTTCTGGTCACGCAGCTGTGACTTGGAAATTCTGGGTCTGTAAACTGGAATCCTGGAGCCTGGTGGGGTTTCCCGAAGGTCCCTTTATCCAAACTGATGACCTTGAGGAGATGGTCTGGGTGTGGCCGAGAAGAGCCAGGGCTCCTTATGCCTTGAAGAGTGCTGTTCAACTTAACACATCCTATTGGAAAGTTAGGGCCTCATGTGAGTGCTCGTCCCTTCAACTCCATGCCTGGTTCCTCCTGCATACCACTTTAAGAGCGTTTTGTTCCAACTATGACAGAGATATTTCCTTCTCTGGTCTAAGAGCACTCCAGTTTTGAGCTCTCAGTGACTCAATTCTTAGCTTCTTGCAGGTGTTGGTGGCTCAAGGGGTGTGTGACCACGATCTCCTGAGAGACTGAGTATTGGTTGGAGTATTAAGGCAACTCCGAGTAGTTAAAAGGGAGGTTTATTTTGTGGGGTAACTTACAAGTGAAGGGATAGGTTACAGGGTCGAGGAAAGGTGTAGCGCAGTCCAGTGGTGTTCTCTGGAGAACTCTGCACGGTCTACATCCAGCGTCCAGGATCCAGGAACCAAGAAAGCCCACACATCCGGCTCTTGGGTCTTAAGGGTTCCTCTCTCCGCCCCACCTCGTAGGCATGACAGCTACCGGAAGCCTCACCGGGGGTAGTACTTCCAGGTCAAAGCTGGAACAGCTACCCACTACAAATGAGCTGATTGCTGGACCTCATCCTTGTTACCTATTCTTCCTGCTTTAAAAAAAAAATCAAAAGGTAAGGGGAAGGTGCTGACGGGGGGGGGGGGGGGAGCCTTGAGCCCTGGGCAGCCCTGAGTCCTAGTCTAGTAATTTCAAGATTCTTGAGTCATAGAAAAGTAAGTCCTGTTTGCCCTCTCCTTGATACAGCAGCCAAATTCTCCAAATCCCTAAAGGAGAGCATCAACCTTGTCTCCACAGATTGACTCCTCCACTGGTCCACAGTTCTCCTGGAGGCAAGCAGGGAGCCAGAAGCATAGAGAGGATTTTTAATGGCAATGAGAGACATGGGAGTTGAGAAGTGTAAGACAGCACAGCATTATTGCTCACTGACATTAAAAAGGAAAAGCCATTCATTAGTCCCTCAAAGAGCCAGCCTTCAGGGAATGGTGCATGGGAGAAGCTCATGGTGACATGGTCCAAGGACCGAAGAATGAGGCCCAGACTCTGCTGCTTGCTCCATGGCACTCACTGATCACTCCTGCTGTCTTTATCTTTCCACAGCAATACAAAGGCCAAGCCCCTTTCCAGACTCACAGTGGCCATGATCCCAATGATCCTGATAGCATTTTCCTCCCTCTCTACAGGCAGAAAAGTGTGTCAAAGCATTCTCTCCACAGCAAGAGGACTTCAAGTTGACCTCCGCATTAGTGTATACCACCCAAATTTGCATTCAAGGGCCTGAGTAAGCCAAAAGAGGACATCAGATCCCCTGGGGCTAGAGTTACAGTTGTGAACCACCTGATGTAGGTGCTAGGAATGAACTTGGGTCCCCTGGGAGGACAGCAAGTGCTCTCATCTGCGGAGCTGTCCCTCCAGCCTAGTTCTACCTTTCCACAAACGAGGTCATTGTCTGGGTAAAGTAGTGTGTGTGGTCAGAGGCAGAAGCAGGTAGCTCTGTCCTGGGGTCTTTGTCTAAAGTGGTTCACCCACTCTATTACTGGTTTGTTAGTTATCCCTCCCCCTTTGATTTTTTTCCTTTTTAAAGATCTCACTAGCCCCAAACCTTGTCCCCAGCAGGGGCTCTCCCTCTTCCCAGCATCATATCTATGTATACTCATCCTCATATGTAGACTATGGCCACACACCCTTGGACCACTGCCACCTGCCACAATCTAAGTGCTGTGGTTCCAGTCATTCCTCACACACCCATTCCTCCAGAGTCCACGTAGTGGAGGAAAGTATCGCAACAATGCAGGCTCTTACCTCATACCTCACTGCTTTGTGACATCAGTGCCTGAATGTTCTGGAATGCTACTGGAGTAGTCTGGGGGGGGGCAGTCTTCATATTGGAAGAAAGAGAAGTAGGAGAGGAAGAGGGAGGAGGGGGAAGGAGGAGGAGGGAAGTGGAGGATGGAGGGAGGAGGAAGTAGAAGGAGGAAGGAGGAGGAAGGAGGGAAGAGAGGAAGGATGGAGGAGTAAGGAGGAGGAGGAAGAGAAGAGAAGGAGGCATTCTCAGCATAGGATTCTTGGGAGTAAAGCACACAGAGGGAATTTAGCTCAGCAAGTTAAGGAAAATCTGTGAGTGAGGGTCTCCAAGCTATGGAGTTCTCAGAATAATACACTGGGATGCTCAAGCATTCAGTGTCCTCTGCTAGAAATTAGTAGGAGTCACTGGAGCTTCGGAGCACAAGCGGTGAGTCCAGAGGGTTTGCAGGAAGTTCACCTGCCTGTGTGTACCAGGTGGACCACGTGGGTGAGGGAGGGGTGCCCTGGAGCAGGGAGAGCAAACAGAGGATGGAGACCACAGTGACATGGGGAATCATTGAGTGGGAAGGAGTGAGCAGACAGGAACGGAAGTGGGAATTCATAAAGGGAAAGACTCAAGAAAGCTTCCTCACCACAGGTCCTTTGCGTGGTATATTGCAGAAACTTCCTTGGAGTCTAAAGATTAGGATGGCAAGTAACAGAAGTAACAGAGGAGCTTGGAGCCTAAGAGAAGGCTGGGGGCGGGGGGGGGGCATGGACGGGAGGCAGAGTTTACTGTTATCAGCCAAGGGACCTCAATTAAATCTCACAACCTTCAACCTCTGCACCTATAACAGAATAGATCACTGTAGTTCTTACACAAAGTGCTGACACAAGGGTTAAAGAACTTAGCACAAGTTGAGAGAATGCATGTGTAAGGGTTCAGGGATGACAGTAACCATTTCCCAACCATCTACACCACTATCAACACCACCACCATCACTGTAAGCGTTGCAGCTCGGATGGAAAGGGATCCTGGCAGTTGGGAGCCAAGGAGTACCACAAAGTCACCATAAGCAGAGCAGCTTACAACCTTGCTCCAGGGAAAGGTTTCCTCAATGTAACAACTCTGCTCCGGCAGGGGGTTTCCCCAGTGAAGTTGTTACAGTTCTGCTCAGGTCCCACCCGAGTGTTAACAACTCTGCTGGAGGAAGGTTCCCCGAGTGAAAGCGTTACAGTCCTGCTCTGCTCTGCTCAGGGGAAAGATGTTAACGTCTCTGCTCGGCTCCATTCCAGCGAAGGAAGGTCTCACCCAAACCTCATTCAAGAGAGTTATTGGGAGGGAAGAATCCAGGAGGGCGGCTGCCTCTGCTGTGGTGGAAAAAGGCATCAGCCAACTGAACAGTTACAGGGATTACATAGGGCTTCTTGGGGGCGGAGTTTATCCAGGGTGAAGATTTTCAGGGTGGGAATTGGTCAGATTTCAATCCCTGAGCTTGGACAAACTCAGGGATTGGCTGGATTTTGTGCTCAGGGATTGGCTGGTTTCATGCTCAGGGACTGGTTGGTTCTTATACTGAGTTGGTCAGCGGCAGATTGTGTTTCTTTGGCTCTGGTGTCAGGGCCAAAGTGTCTTTCTTTCACTGGACCTTTTTACCCTTTTGACTATGGTTTCAGGGCCAGAGTGTGTTTCTTTCACTGGCTCTGGTTTTAGGGCCAGAGTGTGTTTCTTTCACTGGCTCTGGTTTTAGGACCAGGATGTATTTCTTTCACTGGCTCTGGTTTCAGGGCCAGAGTGTGTTTCTTTGGCTGGCCCTTTTACCCTACAATCACCACGGCCATTTCTATCATCACCACCATCAACAGCAAGCATCCCTACCGTCACCACAACCATCATCACCACCACAACCATCATCACCACCACCACCACCATGACCACCTTCACTATCACCATCCCATGGTAGGAACACTGACTGTCCCTGAAGCCCCCTAATCTTAATTTGACAAAAAGGGGAAACTGAGATGCAGAGATTGACCAAACAGGAATTTAAATCAGAAACTCTTAACCCCAACCACAGAACGCTCACCAGGACACCAGCCATGGGAGAAATGGTCAGACAGCACACTTTCTTCCCTGGACTGCCAGGGACCAGAAGGAGATGTGATGGATCAGAAGGCTCCTTCCATGTGGTCCAGACTCCTCCTCCCTGCCTCCTCTTGCATTTCCATGGGCGGCTGGGTTGTTCCCAAACCCTTTTCAGGGACCCAGAATGAGGATATTTCTAACAAACGGATCCTTCTCTTTCCTCTTCTTTTTTATTTCATTTCCTTTTCCTTCCCTTTTCTTCTCCCTCCTACCACCCCCTTCCTTCCTTCCTTCCTTCCTTCCTTCCTTCCTTCCTTCCTTCCTTCCTGAATTTGAGGAAAAAGTTTTACAATAAACAAGACAAAAAGGCACATTAGACACCATTTGTCTTGGGAGCCTCGAAAACCTGTAGTTCTGTAGTCACAGAGTTCTGTAGTCAGAGAGAAGGCAAGAACGACTCTCACAGAAAACCCTGCCCTGGGTGCTGTTAAAATTCCTCTGGACCTCCCAAGACCTCCCACAGCATTCCTGAACAATTTGCATGGAGCTGCACAGAGGAATCTGGGATATCCCAAGCCCGCCCAGAAGTCCTGCTCTGCTTTCTGTCCATGTCAACTGTGTCTTTCTCATGGACCCTTTCCACAAGTCTTCTGGAATGTTCATAGAAAAACCTGTGGAATTCCCGATAGATTCCTATGAAAACCTTCCTGAGTTGCCATGTGAGCCTCAGGGAGCTCTCTCAGAAATATAGAATTCACACATGGAACATCCCTTTGACTTCCAGAGAATTCTACACTAATTCTGACAGCATGCTAAGAAAATTCCCATGAAATGTTAAGAGAATTTGCATTAAATTATCTGAGAAACCACAAGGGAGGTTTGAAGAAAACCCTTGGCTTTCCCTGGGAACAGAAATAAAGGGGTTCCCCAACTGACCAGGAGAGGAGGGCCTGTCCTCAGGGGCATGCAGGAAGTGACAGAGCAAGCCACTACTGCTGACTGCTTTCTTGCCTTCTATGGAAGAGAGATGAGAGCCTTCACGTGTATTTTCTAGCTTCCTGCCGTGGTGTTACCCTGGCCAAGGCAGAGTCTCTCAGGGCCCAACAGCCTTTATGTCATCAATCCAGCCTCACCTCATTGGGGCCTTAGGCTCACCATGGATTCTCTGCTGTCTTTCATTAAGCCTGACTCGGTGAGGACCTGGGATGCTGGCATACCATGGTTATCAACGGAGCAATATTCTTTCAGCTTGAGATATAGAGATGTAAGGGCCTGGATTTCCATGGAGCCCACCTTAAACGCCCCCTTCCCCCCCTCCCCGCCCTTGTCCCCCCTCCCCCCCTCGCTGCCAGGGGACAATCTCCTGTCTTTTGCAAGTCAGACTCCACAGAAACAAAATGGCAAGAGCTCAGCATGGGGGACCCGGCTGCCCCACAAAGGAGCTGCCTGAAGAGGCAGCCAGGCAGCCCTACCCAAGCTCAGCCCACAGACACCTGCCAAGGCCTAGCCTGCTCCAGCTGGTTTGGCCCTGGCCCAGCTCTGGAGCCTGAAATAGAGACCTGTTGAGCTGATGAGTGTAGGCTTCATCCAGCACCCTGGGCAGACCTTTACCCAGCCACACTGAGTATGCCTTTGGGGCTAAGAGACTTGTCCCCTGCCTTGATCTGGCTTGACTCCAGCCTGTCTCCGAGGATTCCCCTCCTGACAGCTGCTCCTGGGTTCACCAAGGCTAAACTCAGTGTCCTGGCCTTGTTCCCAATCCTAACTCATTAGGCGTGGGATGAATTATTTCAGGTCTGGCTTCCTTACAGAGCACAGACTCTGTCTTTTTGCTGGGGGCTCTAGGGTGCCAAGACAGTGTCTGGCACCCATGAGGGTTGGATGGATACTTTCTGATTGACAGAATGGTGGCCAGCCCCAGAGAACCATCATGTTATAACAACAGTTCATGCTCCCAGGCTGTTTTATATATACTCTACGCCTTCCAATGGGTGGAACGCATCCGTGAAGCATCAGTTCCGTGGAACAGCATCATCAGACTTGGAAGTGGCATCATTCTCACTCACTCTGCACTGGGCCCCGCATATGCTTTCCTTTTTCTGCCAACTCAAGGTCAAAGCACCAGCTATTGCTACCTAGGCTGATGGCCCAGATGGCATGAATGCCAACTACTGTCACAAGTGATTCAGGTACTTCTTTCATTTGATGTTTTCACTGTACATCTCACCGTGTACAGTGAATCCCAGCCGTCTTTATCAGTTGGTGTTGCAATAACAGCATGCCTGAGACCGGGTGACTTAGGAACATCAGAAGGTTATCTGGAGACTCACAAATGCAAGAGCCTGGCGCCAGCATCTTCATGGCATGTGGTAATGTGGAGAAAGGAAGGACAAGTGTACAGTGGGAAAGACCCACCCAGCTTGGCCTTACTAACCCAGCTCCACAATAATCAAGCACTTCCGGAAAAGCTGCCCTCAGTTCCCCACATCGTAACCTGTTACAGCCAAAGTGAAAGCTCCAGTAAGTTTGGAAGAGAAAAGGTTCAAATCCCAGCACTGCTCTGACCGCTCGTCCTGGAGGGTGGAGAGAGGCCAACGTGTTAGCCAGGGTCACCAGGCCTCGCAAAGACCCAAAGACAGAGCAGAGGAGAAGGAGGTCTGGGCTCAGCCTTGGCCAGAACGTACCTCCTTCAAAAGCAGAAGGAAGCCAGCAGACCTCAGCGCGGCCGTGTGGAACGCCCCTGCCTGCTCCTCCCGCTTCTTCATCCACGCCACACCCAAGAGCCACCTGGACTTCATTTCCTCCGCCATTCCCTTCAATTGCCTCATCTCTTAAACACTTTAAAGTCCTAGGCAGTCACACCAAGTGAGATCACACTCTGGGTGTGTGTGGCAAATCCTCTGCACAATAACCTGCTCCTCTCCTGCCTGGGGAACAGCCCTCTGTTTCCTTGCTGACCACAGCACTGGTTGGAAAAAAAAAAAAAAAAAAAAAAAGACTTCCTGTCTGATTTCTCTTGAAACAGGGAGTTTACAACTTAATCCTGACCAACGGGATATGTGACTTAAAGGAGAGGAATGTGACTTCGTTATTCTTTTTCCTGCTTTCTGGAATGTGGGCATGATGACCGAGCGGAGCTGAAGCAGCCAGATTAGACCAGGAGGTAACCTGCAGAATGGAAGGGTTGTGCGAAGGAGGAGGAGAGGAGGAGAGCTCGATCTTCTGGTTGTTCTCCCAGCCTTTGAGTTTTACCAATACCAGTTGTGGTGGTTTATGTTGATGGAGAATGTCTAGGAGGAATTATTTAGGCTGGGCTAATTAAGATGAGAAGACTCAACCTAAAAGTTGGTGGCACCACTCTCTAGGTCCCAGACTGCATAAAAAGGAGAAATCGAGTTGAGCCGCAGTATTGTCTCTCTCTGCTTTCTATGACACAGCATGACCAGCCGCCTCAGGCTCTAGTTCACATGTATTTATTGTGTGGGGGTGGTGGGGGTGGTGGGGGGGGGGGAGGGGGATTGCAGGGGGGTGGGGAGGTGGGGGTTGCATACTACAGCACACACATGGAGGTCAGAGGACAACTTGTAAGAGTCTGTTCTTTCCTTTCACCACGTGGGCCCCTGGATTAAACTCCAGTCACCAGGCTTGGTGGCAGGCACTTTGAATGGCTGAGCCATCTCACCAGCCCCTGTGTCTATTGTTTTGAAGGTAAGGCTCTAGCTGAGGATACACTCCATGAGTTCACACAACCACTGCCACCTCCTTCTGGTCCCCAGTCCAAACGCCAGCCCATGGGAGCTTGGCTTTGCAAACAGCTGAGGGGACAAACCTTCAGCTCGGAGCATCAAGCAGGTGACGGATCCATGAAGCTATCAGTCATCACACATCTAGGTCCCTCCTGGAATTCTCTTGGTGCTGGGTCTGCTTCTCAGGGTCCCAGGGCCCTGCATCCTCCTGGAAGCTGCAGGAAGGCAGGCATAAGGTCAGATGTAAGAAGAATCTCTGGCCCATCCCTGGCGTCCACAACCAGGGTGCTGCATCCAAAAGCATGAGCATTCTTCTTACTGGTCCCCTTGTGGCCTCAGAGGAGGCAAGTACTCCATGCTGGAACTGTTTCTAAGTCCCTTATTTTGTTTCTGGAGCTAGTGCTTCCTGCTAGAGCAATGGTTCTCAACCTTCCCGATGCTGTGACCCTTCAATACAGTTCCTCCATGTCCTGGTGGCCCCCCACCCCTAACCATAAATTTTTTTCTTTGCTACTTCATGACTGTAATTTTGCTGCTCTTATGCATTGTGATACAAATACCTGATATGCAGGGTATCTGATGTGTAACCCCAATGGGGTCATGGCCCACAGGTTGAGAACCGCTGTGCTAGACTCTGCCTTTGAGGTTACTGGTTTAAACCTAAGCAAGCTAGCACACAGCCTTGAGCTCAGAAGAGGGGCAACCTCTTCCAACTTGGCAGCACCGGGGTTTGACTGGCAAGTAACCCCAGGAAGCCTTTGTCTTCACCCCTCTGTGCCTTCACCTCTTCTAGTATCACTTCTGTTGCTGTGATACAATTCACAGTTCAGTTTGCAGTCCGTCACCACAGAGAAGCCACAGTGGCAGGAGCTTCAGACAGCTGGTCACATATCTACAGTTGAGAGAAGAGAGGATGCATGTGTGCTGAATTCTTGCCTTCTTGTCCTCAGCTTGAATTCTCCACTCTTACACAGTTCATTACCGGCTGCCTAGGGAATGGTGCCTCCCATAGTAGACCGAGTCAATGTAGGCATCCCCAGATTGAGACTCTTCCCAGGTGATTCTAGGTTGTGTCAAGTTGACAATTAAAGCCAACCATCACACTTCACTAATCTACAAATTTGTCTTCCATCTTTACCCTCTCAAATTGTGAGTTACTGATCTTTGGTGAGCTAGAGCTGTGCATTCGAACCAGTGCAGACATCCCTTCACAATCCCCCGGCAGTGACTCACCTTACATTCTGGGACCAGCTTGGTAGGTAATGGAGTCTCACACTGTGGAACTATGAAAGGCTCTGGATGGTGGCATCTCCTCCTGAGACCTGGTCCCTGGATCCTTAACAGCATGTCCTGGGGACTGTATATGACATACGGCTGACAGCCCCTGGCTCAGATACTTCCTGCAGAGCCAGCAATGGCAGTCTTGGTTATTATAGCACAGTGGAGTGGCACAAGGACCTCAGATCTGGAGCAGCAAAGAGATGGCTAACCCAAGGGTGCATGGACCATGGATAAAACAAACCCCTTCATTGTCTTTGGAACTCAGCTGGCCAGCAGACATAGGCCAAGACCGGAAGCCTCTCTTTCCATGCAAAACTAGATTGAATCTTTACCATACGTCAAATGCCACTGGTTCCATTTAAAATTCATCATCATTTCAAGTAGGTGACAACTTTGTGCTCCTCCATTAGCTGGCCACTGAAGTCACCAGCCACAGCCTTGAATGTGTCACTTAGCTTTCTCTCTTTTTTCTTATAAATAGGAGCAATGAGAGCATCAGAAAAGTGGCTATGCCAGGCAGTGGTGGCTCACACCTCTAATCCCAGCACTCTGAAGGCAGAGGCAGGCAGCTCTGAGTTTGAGGCCAGCCTGGTCTACAGACGGAGTTCGAGGACAGCAAGAGCTACACAGAGAAACCCTGTCTTGAAAATAAATAGAAAAGTGGATATGATGTAG